>SJYT01079652.1:487971-542784 GCA_006410635.1 Cephalophus harveyi | reverse complement strand
AAGCTGAAACTCCAGTACTTTGGCCACCTCATGCGAAGAGTTGACTCACTGGAAAAGACTCTGATGCTGGGAGGGATTGGGGGCAAGAGGAGAAGGGGACGACCCAGGATGAGATGGCTGGATGGCATCACTGACTCGATGGACATGAGTCTGAGTGACCTCCGGGAGATGGTGATGAACAGGGAGGCCTGGCGTGCTGCGATTCATGGGGTCGCAAAGAGTCGGACACGACTGAGCGACTGAACTGAAAGGTTATTGGAATGTGTGGATGACAATGAGAAGTTTTGCATACTAACATGCATACTAGCAAAGTTCAAATAATGTTAAGATATGATACCATACTGCCCAGTGAGTGGCTAGGAAAGACATGAACAAGAGTTTGGATGTGTGTGCTCCAGATGTTCATTTTCATTCCATACTCTAAGACTAACGAGTGATTCACCGTCAGGTTCACCCCTTGTCTTCCTCTCATTATTGATTCTAGGTACCACTGCGACCCTCACCTTCAGAACCACCTACCTCTGAAACTCTAATTTCTTGTTGCCTCCATTCTGCTGATTCTCTCTTATGTCCTAAACATATCTGCCAGAGTTTTCTTTCTAAAAGGAACTGATATTAAATCATATAACTCTTCAAGGATTTTTAATGGACTCTCATTATTACTGAGTTTTCCAAATTTGCTGACATACTGAGTGCAACACTTTATCATCACATTAGGTTGTCATTAAGGGAATCAATGGTGCTATCAGGGGAATTTTATTTTATTATTTCTTCCTCTTCTGGCAAATGCACATAGTTAAAATGTATATAAGCAGCGTTTTCCTGAGTCTGGAAAATTAAGCCTCCAAAGTGAATCTGTGGAAAGAACTGTCACGTTACTGTCATTCTGGGTGCTCTTGTATTCTTTTTTGCTTCTGAAAGCCAAACTCTCAAAGAATCTCAACTGCGGGGGACTGCCCGTGAAGGGTTAAGTCTTGGGAGCTGCTCGAGCGTTATCGCAGGGCCCTAGGCATGTCCTAAGCTCTCTGTCCCGCCTCCCTGAAGAATGTGTTTACGACCTTGTGGCTCCAGGTGTCTGGTGTTTATCGCACTTCAAGTAACTAGGCATTATGTTCTGCACACAATGGTGAAGGGCTGGTGATTGATTATCAGGGTCAAAATAACCTAGTAAATGTCTTAAATCACGTGTGTTAGCCTATATATACTGCACACCTAATAAAGTCAGCATCAGCCTTTGTGGTCTGATCCTCTCAACCCCATCTTTCTGTCTTCTTGTCTTTCTTTAGCGAGCGCTCTCCTTCGCGTCCCTGTTACAGGTGCTGCTCCTTGACTGTGCTGGCCGCGGCAAGTGGCACCCAACGTGGGGCTCGAAGACAGGTCTCTCGCCACTACTCATATTATATTGCAGAATGAGTAAACTGATAACTTGATATTGATGTGGAGTAGTAAGGATTATTGTTGAGAGTATAAATATGGGGCAGACATATAGTCGACAATTGTTTGTATAGATGTTGTTTGTTATGCTTAATGTACAGATGTTGTTTGTTTAGTGTCATTTCTGGAAAATATTGGCCCTCTTCATGGCCAAAACAAGTGGCTATTTCCACTCTTCAGGGTATTGGACAGACTACAAACCTGGAGCAAAGCTCCTCTTTATTATACTGGGTTAAATGACTTTCAAAAACTTCTGGGCGACATTAATTGGATGCGTCCGTATTTGAGATTACCTACGTATATTTTACAACCCCTGTTTGATATCTTAAAGGGTGATTCAGATCCTGCCTCCCCCCGTGCACTTTCCCCTGCAGGAAAACTCGCTTTACAATCCATTGAGACGGCCATTCGACAACAGCAAGTCACTTATTGTGACTACCAGNACGTATATTTTACAACCCCTGTTTGATATCTTAAAGGGTGATTCAGATCCTGCCTCCCCCCGTGCACTTTCCCCTGCAGGAAAACTCGCTTTACAATCCATTGAGACGGCCATTCGACAACAGCAAGTCACTTATTGTGACTACCAGCGTTCGTGGGGCCTTTATATACTTCCAACACCACGAGCACCCACTGGAGTTCTTTACCAAAGTGGACCACTTCGATGGGTATATCTTTCTGCCACACCAAATAAACATCTGCTTCCATACCATGAACTGGTTGCTAAAGTTGTAGCTAAAGGTCGTTTTGAGGCTATTCAATATTTTGGTTTAGAACCTCCTGTTATTTGTATTCCCTATTCCCTGGAACAACAAAACTGGCTTTTCCAATTTTCTGATAATTGGGCTATATCATTTGCTAACTATCCAGGTCAAATTATACGTCATTATCCCGCTGATAAATTGCTGCAGTTCGCTAGTCATCATTCCCTTATTTTTCCCAAAATTGTTCAGCTTCAACCCTTGCCAGACGCTGCTTTGATTTTTACTGGCGGTTCCTCTGGTGGTGCTGCTGCCCTGGTTGTTGATTGTCGGACATATTGTGCACATACAGGATTTTCCTCTGCTCAGGTGGTGGAACTTTTTGCGGTACATCAAGCACTGCTGACAATATCAACTCCTTTTAATTTATTTACAGACAGTTCATATATTGTCGGTGCTTTGCAAGTGCTGGAAACTGTCCCTGTTATTGGAACAACTTCTCCTGAAGTGCTTAATCTCTTTTCCTTAATTCAACAGAATCTTCAACAACGACAACATCCTTGCTTCTTTGGACATATTCGAACTCATACTGCCCTTCCTGGACCTCTCGTACGTGGTAATCGTACAGCTGACATGCTCACTAAACACATTTTTTTCCAATCAGCGATTGATGCAGCTCGAGAGTCTCATAAATTACATCATCAAAATAGCCACTCCTTACGCCTGCAATTCAAAATATCCCGCGACGCTGCATGTCAAATTGTCAAAACATGCCCTACTTGTCCACAATTCTTTGTTTTACCACAGTATGGTATTAATCCACGTGGTCTGCGTCCAAATCATCTTTGGCAAACTGATGTCACTCATGTCGCCTCTTTTGGTCAGATGAAATATGTTCATGTCTCTATCGATACTTTTTCTAACTTTCTTATGGCCTCTCTTCATACTGGTGAATCCTCACGACATTGCATTCAACATTTGTTGCATTGCTTTTCATTTCTAGGTCCCCCTAAAACTCTTAAAACAGATAATGGACCTGGTTATACCAGTCGTTATTTCCAGCGTTTTTGCCTTGCTTTCCATATTCATCATAAAACTGGCATTCCTTATAATCCGCAGGGACAAGGAATTATTGAACGAGCTCATCAGCGTTTAAAGCACCAACTTTTGAAACAAAAGCAGGGGAATGATTTGTACACTCTTTCACCAGTAAATGCTTTACATCATGCTCTCTTTGTTTTAAATTTTTTAACTCTAGATGCAGATGGAAATTCAGCCGCTCAGCGCTTTTGGAGTGATCAGCCCTCACGAAAAAACCCCTTGTATGATGGAAAGATCCACTCACTGGTCACTGGTATGGACCAGACCCAGTACTTTTTAACCCTAGATGCAGATGGAAACTCAGCTGCTCAGCGCTTTTGGAGCGATCAGCCCTCACGGAAAAAACCCCTTGTACGATGGAAAGATCCACTCACTGGTCAATGGTATGGACCAGACCCAGTACTAATTTGGGGTCAGGGACATGTTTGTGTTTTTCCCCAGGATGCCGAAGCGCCACGCTGGATCCTGGAAAGGTTGGTACGCGCGACGGAGGAACTCCCTAACACGCCAGATGCACAATCTAACACTGAGAGAGATGGAGAGTGATCTGCCTACTCCGCGTCAAATTGAAGCACTAATGCGGAGAGCTTGGAATGATGCCCATGCACAACCTCCAACAACTCCTGCAAACATACTAATTATGCTGTTGTTATTATTACAACAAATACAAAATGGAACTGCTACAGCTTTTTGGGCTTATATCCCAGATCCTCCTATGATTCAATCATTAGGCTGGAGCAGTGATGTTTTGCCTGTCTATGTTAATGATACTATGCTCTTGGGAGGAAAATCTGATTCTCATATCCATCCTCAGCAAGCTAATATTACCTTCTATGGGCTCACTACTATGTATCCTATGTGTTTTTCTTATAATACTAATCACTCATACTGTATACGGGTATCTCCTAGTACATCCTACCCTAGTGTAATAATTCCTGGGATTTATAAAGAGGCTGGGATAAAGAAAACTTTCCCAGCCTTCACTCCTTGTGGCAGAGCATGATCGCCGTTGGAGTAGTGCTGACTACTGTGCTTATCTTGATGTGCCTAGCTCCTTGCCTTATAAAAAATATTCTTAAAGAAGTTTTCCATATAAAAATGTTAATACATCGGAACATGTTACAACACAGACATCTTCTGGAGCTTTTAAAAAATAAAGAAGGGGGAGTAAAAATTATTTAAAAAAAATATGAAATTTGCTTTAAAAATAGTGTCTTTTTTTTTTTTAAGTAATAGTAAGTTATAAAAATGAAAGTTAAAGGAGTAATAGGGGACTTAAAATTTTTTTAAAGTTAAAAAAAAAGAAAAAAAAAAGAATGATCGTAAAAATAATAAAGATATATCTAGGACTTTCTCTGGTGTTGTTGTGGGCAGTGTAGGGTCAGTTCATTTTTGGATAGTTCCGTGGTCCAGCTTATATTTCCCAAGATCTAGAGGCTCCTTCCTATGTAGTCAGTACTAATGAAAGGGTTTTAATCTATTGCACCTGTCGCTTCCAAGGTGATTCCCTCTGTTTTAGCTTTTTCTGTTTGCTGGTGTCTTCAGTGTCTGATTTCTGCCCTGACACAAGTAGGGCAGTGGTGGACACTTTTTTTAGGCTCACTTGTTCAGTCGCGCTGTGGTGAGGAAGGGACGCTGCAAACAAATAACACTGGCATGTGCTCGCAGTGTCTCAGCCACACTGGGCCTGACCCCGCTCGTGGCGCACACAGCTCAGGCTCTAGGTTGCTCTGCTGGGAGCTGTCCAAGGCTGGCCCTGGGCTGCATGCACCTCCCAGGTCTAAGCCGCTCAGGTTCAGGCACTCAGGTAGTCCTCAGAGGTGCAGACTTGGTTGGGCCTGCGTTTTGTGCCCTTCCCAGGTCTGAGTAGCTCAGGTGTTTGGCGAGTGCAGTCGCTGTGACTTATCGCCTCTCCCGTACCTACTGCTCGGTTTTTTGGGTGTACAACTGGCGCACCTTCTCAGGCGGATGATGACTGTCCAGAACCCTAAGAAGTCTCAGTTAGCAAAGAAGCCTGCTTGCAGTTTGTAGATAATGTCTCTCTGGGGCTGTGATTGCCCCCTTCTGGCTCTGGTTGCCTGTCACCAGAGGGGGATGGTCTGCAGCTGGCTAATTCTGTTGCATCCTTCGTTCTGTGCGAGGTCTTGGTGGTGTTTTGTGTTAGAGCTTTTCACGTGGCAGCTATCCCACAGTCTGGTTTGCTAGCCCAAGTTAGTTTGCTCTGCTTACACTCAGGACATTCAGGCCTGATCCTTACTCTAAGCACTGCAGCCCGTGCCTCCCTGCCCAGCCCCTGCTTGCTAGTGGTGGATGGAGGCATCTGCGCTGCTTCTCCTCTGGGGAAGTTACCGTTGGGCTTATAATCTGTTGGTTTTAATTATTTATTTATTTTTCCTCCCTGTTATGTTGCCCTCTGTGCTCCCAAGGCTTGCCACAGACACGGCAGTGAGAGTGTTGCCTGGTGTTTGGAAACTATTCTCTTTTTAAGACTCCCTTCCCAGGACGGAGCTCCATCCCTACCTCTTTTGTCTCTTTTTTTATCTTTTATATTTTTTCCTACCTCTTTTTGAAGACAATGGGCTGCTTTTCTGGGTGCCTGATGTCCTCTTCCGGCATTCAGAAGTTGTTTTGTGGCATTTACTCAGCGTTGAAATGTTCTTTTGATGAATTTGTGGGGGAGAAAGTGGTCTCCCTGTCCTATTCCTCCGCCATCTTAGGACCGCCCCCTCTGCTTACTTCTTCAAGCTTATCTTCCTCTGTTCCCTCTTCTTGTTCATGAGGCTCAAGCCCTCTGGCCTTCTCCAAGGTTGCCCTTGAAAATGTAGAGCTCTGGTTCCCCTTCAAGCCCTCAGGCTCTTCATTCCTCCCCTGTTACTCAGCTGATTTCCTCCCTTCCTTCAGGTTACAGGTTCAGTGGCCTCCCGAAGCTTTTACTGCCAGTACCATCCAGTGGGGTCACTGCAGTCACTCCTCATCATGTCACTTCACTTCCTCTATAGCAGTTAGCACCAGCTGAAGTGAGATGATGAAACCATATTAATTCAATTACTTAATATCTACCTCCCCCTCCTCGGCTATAAGCTCTGTGAGGATAGGACCTTATCTTGCTCATAGCATCATTCCCAGTGCCCATAAGAGGTATTTGATGTGTTGTGGGTGCTGGGGTAATTTTGGTTGTATAAACAGTAGGTTTAAACAAGGTAACCGAATTATGATCCTTAAGTAGGGAAGACTTTGGACCTATCTGGCTTCTACACTGGGCATCCCTTGTGGCTCAGATAGTAAAGACTCTGCCTGCAATGCTAGGAGACCCAGGTTCGATCCCTGGTCTGGTAGATCCCACTACCAGAAGGAAATGGCAACCCACTCCAGTATTCTTGCCTGGAAAATTCCATGGATGGAGGAGCCTGGTGGGTTATAGTCCTTGGGTTCACAAAGAGTCGAACATGACTGAGCTTCTACATTGTGGTTGGAGGTAGCCAATCAGTGTGAATAAGCCAGCCCTGTCTAACGGCTGAGCACACTGGAAGCAGGACCAGCCCAGAGAGACTAGCCTGGATAGTGTGATCTTTGAAAGTCCATGATGCTACTGGTGCTGCTTCCATCACACAGAAGTCTACCAACCCAAAGTGTGGAGGCTTGGAATGACAAGGTTATTTCCTTGACTATTTCCCCAAGGTTGATCTTATAGCCATGATTCATCTTGGAGTACATATGGTTTTTAGGAGGGGTACATTGAAAAGTTACATCTGAGACAATACTCAGTCCTCTTTGATAGCTCTAGGAGAAGAAAGATTCCTAGAGCTTGGGCTGACTGTCTGGCCCCTTGGGAAGAAGTCTGGTGTTCATGTCCATATCTGTCACTGGACAAGGCTCAGATTGAGGCCTCAGCGCTTCTTTCTGGGCAAGAAGAAAGGGTGAAATTTCAAAGTGGGCAAGAGGAATATTTTGAAAATGAAGATTCTTCGGTGTTCTTGAGTCTCCCATAAACACAGTGAAACAAACAAGTGATCCTCCCACTCAGAAGCCCTCAGAAGCCCTCAGGATTTCTGCTCCTACTCCATCCCCTCCAGCAGTGCTATTAGTGTAGCTAAGCTTGTGACCCAGGGCAGATAAAGCGACTTTAAAACAGTTGTGGTAATATCAGAGTCCCATATTAGAGAAACTGCCAAAAAAAAAAAAAAAAAAAAACCAAAACCAACAACAAACTATCTCTCAGCATTCTGCTCACTTTGCAAGAGAAAACTCTCATCTAGGCCTGACCCAGGGAAAACGCAGATCTGAATATTGTCTGGGAGCATCTAGACTGGGACTAGTCCAGCACCAAGGAAGAGTGAGTAGTTTCAGCTCTTTCTAGAAATAGACTCATTTCTGGAAAAGAATTGCTTTTTTAGGTGATAGTCCCTTGAGAAAGAAATTCTAGTCCTAATCATATTGATGAAAGTAATAGATGCCCATGCACAACTCTGGGGGCATGTTCAAATGCACCCTAAATGCCATCTCCAGGAAGAACATGTTGATCAGAGTGACAGTGCTTCTAGGTTTGCCTGTAACCCTGAGATGGTTAATTTTATGTGTCAACTTGGCTAGGTTAGCTGCTACTGCCGCTGCTAAGTCGCTTCAGTCATGTCTGACTCTGTGCGACCCCATAGACGGCAGCCCACCAGGCTTCACCGTCCCTAGGATTCTCCAGGCAAGAACACTGGAGTGGGTTGCCATTTCCTTCTCCAATGCATGAAAGTAAAAAGCGAAAGTGAAGTCACTGAGTCGTGTCCAAATCTCAGCGACCCCATGGACTGCAGCCTACCAGGCTCCTCCATCCATGGGATTTTCCAGGCAAGAGTACTGGAGTGGGGTGCCATTGCAGGTGGATTCTTTATGTCTGAGCCACCAGTTCAGTTCATTTCAGTCGCTCAGTCATATCCGACTCTTTTGCGACCCCATGAATCGTAGCACGCCAGGCCTCCCTGTCCATCACCAACTCCTGGAGTTCACTCAGACTCACATCCATCGAGTCAGTGATGCCATCTAGCCATCTCATCCTCTGTCGTCCCTTTCTCCTCCTGCCCCCAATCCCTCCCAGCAGCAGGGTCTTTTCCAATGAGTCAACTCTTCGCATGAGGTGGCCAAAGTATTGGAGTTTCAGCTTTAGCACCATTCCTTACAAAGAAATCCCAGGGCTGATCTCCTTCAGAATGGACTGGTTGGATCTCCTTGCAGTCCAAGGGACTCTCAAGAGTCTTCTCCAACACCACAGTTCAAAAGCATCAATTCTTCAGCACTCAGCCTTCTTCACAGTCCAACTCTCACATCCATACATGACCACAGGAAAAACCATAGCCTTGACTAGACGGACCTTAGTCGGCAAAGTAATGTCTCTGCTTTTGAATATGCTATCTAAGTTGGTCGTAACTTTTCTTCCCAGGAGTAAGCGTCTTTTAATCATCTAGATGTGTATAAGAGACAGCATCCATACATGACCACAGGAAAAACCATAGCCTTGACTAGACGGACCTTAGTCGGCAAAGTAATGTCTCTGCTTTTGAATATGCTATCTAAGTTGGTCGTAACTTTTCTTCCCAGGAGTAAGCGTCTTTTAATTTCATGGCTGCAGTCACCATCTGCAGTGATTTTGGAGCCCCCAAAAATAAAGTCTGACACTGTTTCCACTGTTTCCCCATCTATTTCCCATAAGGTGATTGGACCAGATGCCATGATCTTCGTTTTCTGAATGTTGAGCTTTAAGCCAACTTTCTCGCTCTCCTCTTTCACTTTCATCAAGAGGCTTTTTAGTTCCTCTTCACTTTCTGCCATAAGGGTGGTGTCATCTGCATATCTGAGGTTATTGATATTTCTCCCGGCAATCTTGATTCCAGCTTGTGTTTCTTCCAGCCCAGTGTTTCTCATGATGTACTCTGCATAGAAGTTAAATAAGCAGGGTGACAATATACAGCCTTGACGGACTCCTTTTCCTATTTGGAACCAGTCTGTTGTTCCATGTCCAGTTCTAACTGTTGCTTCCCAACCTGCATACGGATTTCTCAAGAGGCAGGCCTTTGGCTTCCCTCAAAGATTTTTCTATGGGAAAGAGAGTTTGTTTGATTTTTCTAGTAATAAAGCCATATAGCTTTGAAGAAGAAAGAAAACATTTATTGAGCATCTACAATTTGCTTGGTACTGTGCCTGGCCCTTTCACAAATATTATCTCATTTAATATTTATAATAATTGTTTAATTCAGCTTACAGATAAGTAAACCCAAGGGACAAGAGAGGTTCAGTTACTTGCCTAAAGTCACACAAAGCATTGATACTAATAAGAATAACAGCAAGGAGAGTGTTTGATGTTTATTGGGCCCTGCTGGATCTCTGACTGCCATCCTTCATGTATAGGTGATGTGACTGGGACTTAGATTCAGTGCTTTGCTTGAGGTTACACAGCTGTTTAATGCCAGAGCTAGGCTAGGACCAGAGGCCATATCAGTGTTGTTTCCAGCTATATTGACCTTGGGGAAAGAAGTATAAGCCCTGTTTAACTGGAAAACAAATTTATGTATTGGGATAGCTCCTTCAACTGAGAATTTTAGTAAACTCTGAATCAGTTTCATGAGCTGATATTTCCCTTTGCTGTAATGCCTACTGAGAGTCATCTAGACCAGGAGTGAAGAGACAAGGCAGTTACTTTCCTGGATGTGATTTTAACACATGGTGTACAACATGCAACTTTAGAAATATACCCTTCTGACTTTTCTGGGTTAATGCGTTGGTAACCGAGTAGCTAAAGAAAAAAAAAAAAAAATTGTTATTTTATTACAAAGCATTTTTAATGGCTCCAAGGGGTATGTCTGACTTGTGGGAAGCCACCACATCTCAAGAGAATAATAAATGGAGGCATGAAGTTCTTGTCTAGGATGAGCTGAAAAGTTTTCTGGGTTCCACCTTCTGCCTCATGGTTAATTCTTTTTTGGTTTGGAGTAAATACCACTGACTCAGAACAAGGCCATGCACCAGCCTGAGCTATGCGGCTTGCTCTTCCTTTGCCTTCCTTGCTTTGCTTTTGCTTCTGCTCAGTTCAGGGTGGTAACAGTGTGCTTTATTTTATGATCATTCTCGATATCAGAGCTAAACATAGCAGCTACAGAAACCTCAAAAATTTCCTTCCAGTTTCCTGCTGGAGTCAAGGAGAATTAAAACTTGGACTTAATACATGACATGTCACAAAGAGTTGGGAATGTGGAGATAAACATGTCACTTTCCTCCCTTAGGTGTAGCTTTGCCTAAAGTGATAATAAAGGGGGACTTACTGTGAGAAAACAGTTCACCCTACTGGTTTTACCACCCAGATTGTAAAATGAATTAAGCTAGTATTACTTATTTTCTTTCAGCATTAAAGAAATGAATCTCTCTGCTTTCAAGGTGGTTATTGCAGTATTTTGGAAGAGAAGTCACCCTGGAAATTTATCTTTTCTGTGCTTTGAAACATAACATTGCCGTTCTTTGAGAAAAATCAAATGTCAGACACACACACGTGCATAAACACTCAACATGCTTTAGCCCCTTTCTTCTCCCTGCAACTAAGAGGATATATAGACAGTAAAATGCCATCCACACAATTCAGCAACATTCACTGTGGACCTCTGTCAATATTTACTACCAATGGGCCCTGGAGCTTCTTCTTGCAAGACTACTCTGGCCTTTAGTCAAAAACCTTTGTGTTCTGACTCTGATTCCAACACTATTCAATTTCCTGACCATGGAAAAAGATTTTCATTAAATTTCCCCTCCATAAACCTTGAATTGTAATAATAAATGTTTCCTCTCATCACCTCCTACCCCAGGGACCTCCTCGTATCTAGGAGGATTCAGTCATAGTTTTGAGAGACCTTGTACCTGGGATTATCTCTTGTACGTGGGCTAATGTTCAGGTCATTTGGTTTTTCTGCCCTATTTAAGGATATATTCCTTTGGACCAAAGCTTGGATCGGACTTCTCAGAGATTTAAGTTTCTATTTTTTGACATAGTGCCTGAATTGGAAACACTTTACTTCTGCATTTTGTCAACAGCCAGTCATTACTTTATAGTCAGTTTTGATACTGTTCATCCTACCTTCCATTTAAATTTGTGTCACCTCTATAGTCTGAGCAGTCTCTGAAATAAGACCAGATATTTACTCTTCTAATTCCTGGTTCAGTGCTGTTTCTGTTCCTAGGTGTGTGGTGGAGAGAGAGACAAATGACTGACCCCTAAGGTTCTTTTTGTGGCAGAAGAACAAATTGTTGAAAATGAGATAATTGTGTCCAAATGTGATATATGGTTGTCTTGATCTCTTCTCTGGTTGGCCTTTCCTTTGGAAGGAGGGGAAACCACAGTGATGTTTGAGCTCCCAGAGGGCTTAGGTATAGTAGGAGAAGATGCCCACGTGCAGGCATGCTCTTTGCAACCCCATGGTCTGTAGCCTGCCAGTCTCCTCTGTCCATAGAATTTTCCAGGCAAGAATACTGGAGTGGGTTGCCATTTCCTTCTCCAGGGAATCTTCCCAACCCAGTATCAAATCTGTGTTTCTTGCGTCTCCTGCACTGGCAGGCAGGTTTTTTTTTTACCAGCTGAGCCACCAGGGCACACAAAGAACTAGTTCAAGACTGTGGTCCAGGACTGGAAGGTCACATGAGAGGAGACTGTGGATTCCCTAGGGGTCAAGATCAACATTCTCACAGTTTGTGACTGTATTTTTACTGGTCTTCTGGCTTCAGGTCTTTCCCTTGATCTTTGAGTAATATAAATGGCATCATGGACATTCTGCCACTTAAAATCTTGTAGTTGCTTCCATTGCCTTAGACCAGGACACCAAATTCTTCACTACCGCTAGAAAGGCCATGTATGGCCTTGTCCCTCTTGATTCTATAACCTCATTTCACTCTCTCTATTTTCCCCCACTATTTTCCAGTCACATTAACTTATTTTAGTTTATTTGAATTTGCCAAACTCTTTCCTGCCAGATCTTCGGTCATGTTGTTTTCCTTGCCTGGAAAGCTGTCTGTTTGACTCCTACTAATCCTTCAGGGTTTAGTTTAAATATCACTTTCTCGGAAAGACCTTTCTTGTTGATCTGTTTCAGAGCATTTTGTTTTCATTTGTGGTACTTATCACAAATTGGAATTATATGTTTATCTGGCTTTAGGATTAATATCTGTCTTAATTGTTGGATTTTAAGATTTGTAGACATAGAAAAGAGAATTGTTTTGTCCACTATGGAACCACCAATAACTGACACACAGTAGGCATTCAAATAACATGTGTGTGTATCTTGGGTTTAAAATAAAAATAAACAGTTCAGACACATATCACATAAAGCAAAGGGCCAAGAAATGAGATAAGAAGAGGCAAGGTGTCAAACACCAGGAAACCCAGGCCTTCAGAAGCAAGGTTGTATATCAAAACCTGGCAAATAGGACAGGACTGGGGAATTTGTGTGCTCTAAATGCAGAGGAGGAATCCAGATAACACTTGGAAAAGCTGGAAGTGCTGAGACAGCCTTGGAGCCTAAGCAGAATAGTAGGTGGTTATCAGATGACGCTAACAATGAAGGGGGTCACAAGACAGAGCAATGTCATGACTCAACGAGGAAGAATCTTCGAAGACAAGAGCAGCTGGCTTTTACTGCAGTGATTCAGCTTACAAGCCCTTGTTGAGGGTCTTCTACAACAGCTGCCAGGCCTGGGTGGGCCTGACATCCTTTTTTTGCCTTATAGACTACCTGGAGAATCTGCATTTGATAAGCCACTTTTGCTGCATAAACTCAGTCTGCACAGCCCTCGTCCCAGCTAACACCAGCCATGCAAATGCTGCTTGACAACTTTCAGTATTCACTGTACAGTTCGCAATTATGACAGCTCCTTTCTGTTCCCAGAGGCATTTAGATGGGATGATAGAACATTCTTATCTATTTTAAATGAGTTGTATGGGATTAAAAGATCCTGGGGCTGAAAAGCCCACACAAGTAACAAAGAAAGGAAAAAAATATTCCAGGCTGCTTTGACAAAATGGTTTTTTGCTATGTAAGGCTTACCAGCCTTATCAGAGAAGAGAAGCAAAGAGGAATGGCCTGGCATCTTACTGGGTTCAGGAAACAATGGCTGTTTGAATGGGACCTTCTAGACTGCTTTCAAATTATTTACCTTTCTTGGGTAAACTTATCAGCTTTGAATGAATGGGTTACTATTATCATTATTGATCAATCTTTTTTTTTCCTCAATTGTTCCTAAAGTAGGAAAAGACACAAACTAAGATCAACTCAGTTTTCTTCCCATTTCTTCCTCTAATTCAGTACATATTTGTTTCATTGAGGAAAAGGAAAGCTTTTCATTTGTGACATGAAATTGGCCCAGTAAAAGTTCATCCCACACCCGTGGTCCTACATTTTGCCTATGTGGATACTTTGGAGGAAAGCAGCTTCTGCTGTAAAAGAGAGTAAGCAATAATGTGTGAGCTAGGATGGATTTTCCCAGGAACAAGTTTTATGGGTGACCCAACATAGCAAAACCAGAAGGGAAAAAAGCAACTGTTAACTTTGGCCCTGAGAGAGCTCAAAGCCCTAGTGGCTGAGGGCTGGATGGACATCCTGGACAGACAGACTGACCTAGCTGAGTTGAACATCCTATCCACTGCAGATAAATACTCGGGGAACCATAAATACTTGTATTGAAGGCTTCTCATTGTAGCATCATGATGCACCTCGGCAGGTAAGCAGCGAAGGCCCAGCTCATGGGCACCCTGTGAAAAATAGACCTGGAGTGGGTGATAGGCTGCCCACATGTTTTAGAAGAGAGGTGAAAGTACTTAAACAGAAGGTAATGATGCCTGTTTGAGCTGTAGATGGCAAGACACATGGAAGAATACGACAGATTCTCAGTTTCACTGCACATTCAATCAGCAAGGAAGGAAGAGACACAGCGACTGCTTCTGGAAATAGTACACGTTGTTTATTTGCTGTGGCTTCATCAGGCTCTTGCATTGTGTGGTTATAGAATGCTTCTTAATGAAAAGCCTCATGAGGAGATAGATGCCCTCTTATTTTATAATTTAATACATGGTTCTTCAGTGAACACAGATTTAGCAAATGACTTTGGTCTTTAGGGACAGAACCAGAACGTGTTATTTACAGATGTGCATCTATGTGTTAGTTGCTCAGTCGTGTCTGACTGTTTGCAACCCCATGGACTGTTGCCCGCCAGGCTCCTCTGTCCATGAAATTCTCCTGGCAAGAATCCTGGGGTGGGTTGCCCTTTGCTTCTCCAGGGGATCTTCCTGACCCAGGGATCAAACCCATGTCTGCTGCATTGCAGTCAGAGTCTTTACTGTCTGAGCCACCAGGGAATGTGGTTGTTTTCTTTTTTGCCCCATTCCATCCTCTTCTCCACTCCCCGTCCCTGTTCTTTTCCCAACTGCTTCTGAAAATAGCCCAGCATTGGATAATTCCCTTGGTATTCCTCAGGGATGGAACAGTCATTTCCAGTCAGCAATTCAGCTGATCAGGAGAAAATTACACAGAGGAGGAGTAAACAAGAAAATAATCAGAAGCCCATTTTGAAGCTTTTTATTGAAAAGCAGGCACGTCATCCTCCTCCCTCTTCCGAAGAGCATCGCCTCACACACATCTTCCATCTGCATCAGAGCTACCCCTTTCCTTCAACTTGTCTTGATGCTTCAAAGGGAATTTGCAACATCTTCTCACCCAAGCATAATTTTTTTAGGAAAAAAAAAAAAATTCCCCCAGCTATAAAATGACAGCTGGGCACACTGAGTACAGAGCTACTTGGAAATTACAGTTCTCGCCAGCTTGGATAGCCCAGCTTAGACTATTTGAGTTGAGTCTGAGGGTTTATAAGCCACTCTTTGTTGGATTCACAGGGTGAGAGGAAATTTCTTAACCAAGAGCTCCTCATGGAAAACATTGTTTCTGTAACAGCCTGAGGTCAAACTCTGGGACTAGCTAGCAAGAATTCCACTGGCAGCGTTCAATTGTCTTGAGGTTATAAAAGGAGAAAGGAATCCCTTTCCCCCTTGCTCTCCTCCAAGATTCAGGGGGGCCTGGATTCTGAAGAATTTTGTCTGCCTCAGCCATTTCTGAAGCGTTTGGAGAATCAGACAGTATGAATTGCAGCTGAAGTTGTCTTTGTGGTTAAAGAGCTCTTGGGCCTGAGAAAGCACTGTTTTTTCAATTTTCAGAAATACCTAATCAGGTAAGGAAAGATAGGCCCAGGGGAGCTGCAGCCCCCCAAAGATCTTGCTGTATGTGCTTAGAAAATAATAGAGCATCATATGCCAAGTTTTCACAGGTAGTTATTTCCTGTGAAACGGTCCCACTGGGACACTCTTAGAGCAGTTGGAAGTTAAATCCTTAGGAGACAATGGTCACAGGCATTATAAAATCATCACGAGGACTTTCAACTATTTTCAGATCTTATTTAAAGAAGTTAAGAAAAAGTAGCTCTTGGCACGTTTGGGGCTGAGAAAGTCCAAACATAAGCAACTGGGGTATTTGGTGGGGAGGGGACACTCACCTGTGAATGAAGGTAAAGCACCAGAGAAGAAGCTCTGACTCAGTCAGCAACCTCTTCATTGTTTTTCCATCTGACATGTCTAACCTCTGCCCTCTGGAAGGCTAAGTGAGTGGAGCAGGAAGAAGGCCCACCTAGTAGAGAAGTCTGAGGTTTCTGTCATGCAACCTTTGTAACTGGTTGTAGAATCTGCCTCAAGAGCAGATCAGTACAAGATGGCCAGGGTCTCCCTAGTAGTAGATAGCAGGGCCATGCTCTCACTTTGAGCTCCAAGGATGCTGACTGGTACAAACTTGCTGAATGAAAGTAGGAGGGAAATGAAGGTGGGGAGAGAGAGAGGTCTGAAAACCATTTGACTTACTGACTTGATTTTACAGGCTTTGAGATAATGGCTTTGAGGAATCAAAGAACTGGGGAGGGATTTAAAAATACATTATTTTCCATCATAGGTTATTACAAGATATTGAATATAATTCCCTGTGCGTGCATGTATGTGTGCTAAGTCACTTCAGTTGTGTCTGACTCTTTGTGATCCTATGTACTAGCGCGCCAGGCTCCTCTGTCCGTCGGATTCTCCAGGCAAGAATACTGGTGTAGGTTGTCATGTCCTCCTCCTAGGGATCATTCTGACCTAGAGATTGTACCCTCCTGCATTGGGAGGCTGGTTCTTTACTGCTAGCACCACCTGGGAAACCTATAATTACCTGTCCTATGCAGTAAATCCTTATCTGAATAAAAATACATATATATGTCTAAAACTTAATCACTTAGCTGTATACTTGAGACTAATACAATATTAGAAATTAACTATTTCAGTTCAGTTCAGTCGCTAAGTCGTGTCCGACTCTTTGCGACCCCATGAATCGCAGCACGCCAGGCCTCCCTGTCCATCACCAACTCCTGGAGTTCATTCAGACTCATGTCCATCGAGTCAGTGAAGCCATCCAGCCATCTCATCCTCTGTCATCACCTTCTCCTCCTGCCCACAATCCCTCCCGGCATCAGAGTCTTTTCCAATGAATCAACTCTTCGCAAGAGGTGGCCAAAGTATCAAAGTTTCAGCTTTAGCATCAGTCCTTCCAATGAACACCCAGGACTGATCTCCTTCAGAATGGACTGGTTGGATCTCCTTGCAGTCCAAGGGACTCTTGAGAGTCTTCTCCAACACCACAGTTCAAAAGCATCAATTCTTCAGCACTCAGCTTTCTTCACAGTCCAACTTTCACATCCATACATGACCACTGGAAAAACCATAGCCTTGACTAGATGGACCTTTGTTGGCAAAATAATGTCTCTGCTTTTTAATATGCTATCTAGGTTGGTCATAACTTTCCTTCCAAGGAGTAAGCGTCTTTTAATTTCATGGCTGCAATCACCATCTGCAGTGATTTTGGAGCCCCCCAAAATAAAGTCTGACACTGTTTCCACTGTTTCCCCATCAATTTCCCATGAAGTGATAGGACCAGATGCCATGATCTTAGTTTTCTGAATGTTGAGCTTTAGGGTTAATACTTTATTTTCTGTTTTAATCTTAAATAAATCTCCCTTTGTGTTTTGGATTTACCCAGTAAAAGGATTTTATAAAAAGTTTAATTTGTGAAAACAGTAGGTTTTTGGAATTTGCTATCTTCTTTCATTTATTCTCTGACATACAGCCACCTTCTGTCCCACTAGATGGACCTCAAATTTTGGGGATGAGAAAAGAACTGACTCTTAGAATGAGATGATCTGAGGTGAAGGGTTTAAGATGTCCCTTTGTGAGGCCCTCTCTGTAGCTCTCATTTTTCTATCCCCTTACATTTCAGTCCTTATTCAGGGGCAAAAATCAGTGTCTAAACTGTCAATATTTTCACAACTGACCACCGTGTCTAAGCAAGTGATAGAAATTCACCTCAAGGATTATAGAGCAAGGACTGCATGCCTGAAATCTAGAGAGGGCGTGAAATAGAACCAGAGAAGTGAGATCTGAAGACCTTTTATGTCATGTGGCTCATTGCCAGGTCCTGAAATCCTCTTCAAGTGGTCAGAACCAGAGACGATTCAGTCATGAACATCATCTAGACAGTGCTGGGGACATGAATATATGGGGGAGCTGGGGCTAGTTTCTTGACCAAGCTTGGGGGGCGTGCTCTAATTTCTTACACTATATTGATTTGCATGTGATTGTTAATACTTGGTGCTGGGAGTTCCCTGGTGTCCTTGTGGTTAGGATTAGATTTCATGCTGCAGCCCAGGGTTCAATCCCTAGTCAGGGAACTGAGATCCTACAAGCTGCATGGCCTGGCCAAAAAAAAAGGCTTGGTCCTGGTTTTCAAATGTCTTGTATTAGTACTTTGATTTTTTTTTTTAACTTGAACTTTTAATGGCTATGCTTTTGTGAGTCATTATCTGTTTTTAGATATGAAATACATATGATCCTGTAATAAAATTTCACTGGGCTCATTTTTGGAAAGAGAGCCGGGGGATTCACTGTATGAGAGATACACAGTAGTATGACACGTTTTGAACCCCTGTTCTCAGACATGGTGGTGGTGCTGGAGAGGAGTCAGGCGTGTGCAAATGTGGTGCGCTTGATCCACCTGCCCAGAACGACGTGGGTGAGCCAAGGGTTCCATGAATGCCCTTCTTGCTGTGGACAGTATTCTGGGAGACAGAACCTTATTTCCCCTAGCACCTCTGATTATCATGCTGCTGCTGCTGCTGCTGTTAAGTCGCTTCAGTCGTGTCCGACTCTGTTCAACCCCATAGATGGCAGCCCACCAGGCTCCCCTGTCCCTGGGATTCTAAGTGAAGGTCAAACAAGATCCCCCAGAATTATTCTGCATCAAAGGAGATAAAATAAGCCATCCTTTAAAAAGCAATATTGTGGTGAAGTATGACTTTAACTACACTTTCCTCCTTGTAATTTGCTGTGGTCTAGATTGTGTTCATGACTGAAAAGTTTCTGGTTCTGTTCACTTGAAAAGGTCCTGGCAACGAGTCACATGACAGAAAAGGCCAAGGGTTTACCTCTCTGGCCTCCGCTTCTGTTCTCTTTGTGCTTTGGGCACATTGAACTCCAGGGCCTGAAGGTACCTGTCCTCCCCATCATATATGCTGTCCCTTCTGTATCAGACAGTCTTGCCTTACCATTCACTGGCTAATTCCAACTCATTCTTTGTTGTGTGGAGGGGGAGCCTTTCCTAACCTCCAGGCTGGCCTAAGAGCCTACATCCTCCTGTGTTCCCTCAGGCCCAGTGCTTAACACTGGATTGGCAAGGCTTATCTACTTCTCTGTGTCCTGTGCTAGAACCCTGGGAAAGCTTTACTTCAGTTATCTTGCCTCAGTGTCCTTATTTGCAAAACGGGCTCATCAGTTATACTGACCATGGCCCCTGTGAGGAGTAAAGGATCCAAGTGCAGCACACGCTAAGTGCTCAACAGATGTTAGCTGTTATTTTTATACTTGAGGACAGGGGCCGTACATATTCTTTTTATGTTCTTAGAATGCTCTAAGAGCACAGTGCCTCAGTGCTGGCACAGAGTGAGCTGCCAAGACGTATTTATTAAATACCTGGGAGGAGGTCAAGAACTCTGTAAGGGCTATGAATGGACTTGGGAACACTTATGCCTCTGGTAAGATTTCTGTGGCTTTTCAGATACCCAGACTCACTCAAGTTTCTCTTTAATGGATCTCTTTAATGGATGATGGCAGCATGGCCTTGACCCAGCACAGGCATAACTGGAGAGCTCTGTGGAGCAGAGGCATCTGCTCTCAAGAGCTGGGAGTCGGCTGAACTGCTTGGGAGGCACTAAATACCCAAAGAGACTGAAGCTTGGAGACAGCTGAGAGGGACGGACCCATATCCACTCACTCAAAACACTTCAAGAAAGATGGTGAATACAAGAGGCAACATGGCCATGTAATAGGAAAAGGGCCTGGTTTTGCATCTCAGCTCTGCGATGTAATCAGCAGTGGTCTAGTTATTAAATTCTCTCAGCCTTAACGTCTTCATCCATAAAATGGGAATTATGGGCTTTGAAGTTAGATGGACTTTAGTTTGAAAATTAGTTTTAATCTAAATAAGAGTGGGTATATATCTATGTCTAACTGATTCACTTTGCTGTACAGCAGAAGCTAACACAACATTGTAAATCAACTATATTCCAGCAAAAATTAATTTTAAAAAATAGTTTTGCTATTTACTAGTTTATAACATTGAGCCAGTTATCCTTCTTTAAGCTTTGATTTTTCTCTTTAATAAAATGGACATAGTAATAGAATCTGATAATAAAGTTGTAGACCAGGTTAAATGAGACATATATAGCAAGTTAACATAGTAGAAGTGCTCAATAATGGAAGCCTTGCCTGACTGTAGTGGTCCCATAATTTCTTGAAATACAGCAGCTACATGAGTGAAAAGAATTCTGAATTTTCAGCAGAAGCTTACAGGCATGTCTTTCCAACCTGAAACAGTACACATTGCTCTTAGGAGACAATTTTATTACAATGGATGGCAACCCAACTGGAGGTACCGATATCCAATTTGTTTTAACTCTCTGTGGCATTCAGATTCATTTCTTAATATTCTGTTTGCCTTGGTGATTTTTTTATTATAAGTGCTTTATCACACAGAGAAACACTTCAGTGACCATCTTCTCCTTAATGAACCATGTCTTTAGACACAACATTCTGCAATATGATTACAAACTGTTACTGTGTATTCTTCTTACTAGGAAAAGCAATGGAGCAAGTGATGTTAATATTATTGGGATTTTGCCCAGCTCAGCTGAGTGTCAATAATACTTGCCTCTAGGAAGTGCCTGAAAATGGAGGGTGAATCTCATTGCCAGCTCGACTCGACATTCTTCAGACTACACTTTTGCATGTTTCATGTCTTGGAAGCAAACACTCTTAAATTGTTCCATTTTCAACTGCTGGATTGCATTCCATCTTGAGATCACTCTGAGGGAAGGAAAAAGAGAAACTTTAGCAAAATTTTTGGTTTAGCTGCTTCACATTCCTCTGCTTTACAATGAAAGCATCTCATTTATGTCTCTTGGCCTCCCTGCGAAGAATATTGTGTATTTAATGGAGCCTGAGCAAGCAACGGTGTGTGCCCTTGAGCAATTTATTGGCACTTCTCCTGCAGTGGACCCATCAATATGACCATGTGGATTACTTTCTAATTCCAGTGTTTCAGTTAGGAATATCTTTAGGACAGTTTCTAAGATAGAGGAAAAAGAAGGTGTAAGAACATCTTGGAGCCCTGAGGACAAAGGCTGAATATAAAATGGTCCACATGTCATTTGGCTATCCCCATTCCTGTCATAATATTCCTGTATTTACCTTCTGATGTTCTAGACGCAGTTTTTACCAAGTTGCTGAAAGTGCCCTGTCCCCAAGCCTGAGATGTCCTAGAGGGAAAAAGGAAGGCCAGAATAAAACCACTGCCTGAGAAGCTTGCATTCACCCAGATGTTTCCTCTGCAGACCTTGTGTGCAGGGCCAAGGCAGATCCTGGGGCTTCAAAGGTGAAAAGTATAGGACTCTTGAGCTTCAGGAACCTCAGTGTGGGCCATACACATGCAATTAGTTAGAGTGTGATGTTGTTTGTGTCAGAGGAACTACTGAAGTGCCTGGAGTGTGCATAGGATGGAAGGGAATTCTGCCCAGAAAACTGGGGAAGCAATCTTCAAGGACACGACAATTGAGTTTGATTCCAAAGGACATCCCATGTCCAAGGGCATTCAGAGGCTCTTCTGTCAGTCACACACAGTGATAATAGTGTACTTTTTTGAAATACATCTTAGGTTTGTGAGGGAGACAGGACAGGATGTCTTATTTCCAGTTTGCTGAAGAAATCATGTTCGAAGAGATAGAATGATTTTCTCAGTTCCTGTGCGTAGGTAAGGGTGGAGCTGGGACAAAAAGTCAGATCAGGATCCATACTCAGGGCCCTTTGGTGCCTGCTTGATTAGTGTGCTCCAACATTCAGCCCCCATGGGAAGACGAGGTCTAAGTGTGTTATCAGCCGTGTCCCAGTGCCTGTGGCCTAGATTGGGCCAGCGCAGGCCAGAGTCTTACACAGTTGGGAATTCCTTGATGGGGAGAAAGGTTAAACCAGGGGAGGAATGCCCCATAGCTTATGCAGCTCTCTGCACTTTCCTCTCTGAGACATTAGCCCCTGGGTGAGAGTGTCACCAGGGTACCTGCAAGTGGCCAGAGGCTGCGGGAGTGGGCTGAGCATCCTCAGAGCCAGTGCTTTATCTTTATGTGGGTTGTTTCATGTGCTTTGCAAACAGCTCTGTGATGAAGGCCTAACAGGATTTTCTTACTATGGACAAAGATACTGAAATGCAGAGAGGTTAGATGACCTGCTTGAGGGACAAATAAATCATCTAACTGACTGGAATTCAGATATTCTTTCAATCACACTAGCTTTCTGTCAGCTGGGGGATGTGGTTTCTCCTCATTTTGATTTCTGGAATTTCTCTGATAGGAAAAAATGCCTTTTACTCTGTAATTGAGACAAGGTATAAAATGAAATATTAGTCTGCCTCCCATTCTCACCAAACCATAAGTCATCTATATTAGCTCTCTCCCTGATAGCAATTTTGATGATGGGGGAGGGCAGCAGAAGGAGATACTGGACACCAAGATCCTGAAATGATGAAAGGGGAAGAAAGAGAAACTGCCAAAGTTGTTATGTGAACACAGGAGTTTAGCTTCAACATGCTTTCCTATGACCCCAGATCCCCTGTAATTTGCCTGTTGTCTTTTCATTTGTCCTATAGTAGGAACCCTTCCTCAAGCATGATTTGTCTCCTCCAGCTTGAACCTTTGATCATGCTCTTTCTCCCAGCATCTCTACCTGCAAACAAGACACCATTTTCCCATGTCCATTTCAGATCTTCCCTGATGCTCCTACCTGGATTCATTCTCTTTCTGTTTTGACTTTTTGATATAAAAGGTCTGAGGACTTTAGATGCTTTTGGCACCTGCTGTATTGTGCCTTGAACTGAAGTAGAGTTCTTATATGATTCCCCACTAGATTTTGGAAGGCAAGGCCTGTGTCTCAGTCTCTCAAGTATGTACACACTTATTTCAAATAAGTAGTAAGTCAGTGCTCAAAGAAGAGGGGTCCTCCTGAGTTTTGACTAGAATTCATGACGTTGCTTAAGGTCAGTCCTGCTCCATGGGTAGCCAGGTTATGAGGCCATAATAAGCACCTGAGCCTTGGAAGAGGGGCTGAGTGTCCTGAGTGAGCTGCTTGGACCATGAAGAAGGGCTGGGTGGCAGAGAAGACTTCTTTAAAAAGGTTGCCTAGGTCCAAATATTTGACTGTCTGAGGCTCTTCTCCAAGTCTGTGGCTTACTCCTTTGGAGACAAGTTCCTATTCAAATAATTAGCTGTAGTGACTGTCCTTGGTGATTGGAGAAGGCAGTGGCACCCCACTCCAGTACTCTTGCCTGGAAACTCCCATGGATGGAGGAGCCTGGTAGGCTGCAGTCCATGGGGTCGCTGAGTCAGACATGACTGAGCGGCTTCACTTTGACTTTTCACTTTCATGCATTGGAAAAGGAAATGGCAACCCACTCCAGTGTTCTTGCCTGGAGAATCCCAGGGATGGCGGAGCCCAGTGGGCTGCCATCTGTGGGGTCGCACAGAGTCGGACACGACTGAAGCGACTTAGCAGCAGCAGCAGCAGTGACTGTCCTTGGTGATACGGTCAAGGGAAGACTATAATCTCTGACTCTGAAGTGCAGCTACTCAAACACTCTTTACTGTGAACACACTGACTTCTTTCCAGCCAATGTGTGGATGTCTCTGACTTGTGAACTTTACTTTTCAAAATGACCTCAGTGTGGTATACTCGAGGTGTAGGTGTTTCTAAGTGCAAACAAAAATCCTAAGATGTCTCAGAAGCTCACTGAATATGCATAGTGCTTAACAGCTTACAGAACAGTCTCTTACACATCTTACCTCATGTGGCCTCTAAAGTTACTTCCAGAAATAAGTTGGGCAGGGATTATCACATCCTCTTCACAGATGAGGCTCAGAGCCCAAGAGCCTTGTTGATTCCATGGCTGATGAGGGACAGGGAAGATTCTGGAACCCAGAATTTTATTTGCTAAGTCTGGGGCTATTTCTGCTATCCTCCAACCATTCTAGATTTTACCTACCATCACCACCACCAAAATGAAAAGGACATGATGGTCAGGAGGTGAATTAAACAAATAAAATAGGAAAGAAGAGAACAAAAAGTGAAGCTATCTGAGAATATGCAAACTAGAACCAGTCCAGCGAGGAACGTATCAACTTCATTTTGGCAGATAATTTTATTTTACTTACTTATGAAGATAACGAGAAGTACACACAAGGAGGGATACAGGTGTTTCCTCTATACTTCTTCCTTGATCTCTGCTTAGTTGCTCAGTTATGTCCAACTCTTTGCAACCCCACGGACTGCTCCAGGCAAGAATACTGGAGTGGGTTGCCATTTCTGATACCAGCATTCATTTCCCAGTAGAAGAGTTATTAATAGAAATGGCTAGTACTGCTTTCCCAACCGCTCGTGTGGATAGGGCATGAATGTATGACTTAATCCTGGTAAATATGACCAGAGGATGAGTCTGCTGAGAGCCTTCTGGAAAAGGGAGGAAAACTTTATATAAAGAAATATAAAAGGAAAAACTTCCCTCCTACTTTTTGCATAGTTGATGGAGGATATAATGTCTAAAGCTGCAACAGCTGCTTTGAGGTTGTGAAGAGAGAAGTTTAAGTGCTGAGGATTGTAAAGCAGAAAAACAATAGAAAATATGCAACTTTTATCTTATTTTTTAAAGCAGTTCATTTACCAACGTTGCAGCCACTCTACCTCTAGATATTGTCATGTGAGTTAATGAATATTCTTATGGTTAAAGCCATTTTCGGTGGATAGTCTCTCTCTCTCTTTTTTGTCCATACCGTGCAACTTATGGGATCTTAGTTTCCCAACCAGGGATCAAACCTGGGCCATCAGCAGTGAAAGAGTAGAGTCCTAACCAGTGGACTTCCAGGGAACTGTTTAGGTGGATATTTTCTTATTTAAGGCTGAAAATATTCTAATAGATTCCTGGAGTAATAGCCTGTGCTCAATAAAATCTCCACGTAGGATCCTGGCTCTGTAGGACTCTGTGGATCTATATTGAGAGGTTAATGCCCATCCTATACAATGAGCAAGAGCCTTATCTAAGAGCCTTATCCAAGAAAGAAAACTTGGAATTAAAATATTGTAAAAGTTAATAATAACTTTAATAAGTTTTTAAAGTGTCAATAATCCATCTTGGAGAACAAGATGGCAGAGAAGTAGGTGGACGTGGAGTACATCTCTCTCCATGGATACATCAGGAATGCCCCTTTAGCCACAGAAGTGCATGCAGAACACCAGCTGAAAGTGGACAGGAGTACCTGACCAGTGGAAAAGAATATATAGGACCACTCAAAACTTGGTAGAATGAAGGAACTAAGGGGAAAAACAAGAATGTTTGTAGGACTGGACCTGCCCTCGGCTGGTGGGGGAACTGAAGCAGGGGTCCAATTCCCATAGCGGGGCAATTGTCTGAGTCAGAGGAGAAACATTTAAGGCTGAGAGTGAAACAGCTGATCTGTAGAAGCCTAAATGGAATGAGAATCAGACAGTCCTGGCTGCAGCCATACATACCCAGGACAGGGATGCAAATCCCCTGGAAGGCATTGCAGCTGGGAGCTGGAGTTAGGAATTCTGGAGCAATCCCAGGACAAGGGCTGCTGTTGACTGTGGAGAGACAGATTGAGGGGATGTGAGGGAGGAAATTGTGGTGGGAAATGCCTGTGGAGGAAAGCTGGGCAGCCATGGCAGCAAGGCGATACTGCTGAGTCACGTGTAGGCGGGGGAGCCATCACCATAGCCTTCTCCCTTCCAACATGCCAGCATCCGCAGCTGGACAATAGAGGCTGGCCCACCAAACGCCTGACACACTGAACTACAGAGCAGGACCCCTGCCACGGGGCCCCTCTATGTGCCTGACGAACTGAACAACAAAGAAGGACCCCAGGCAAGGGAGCCCTCTAAGTGCCTAAATGGGCAGAGCTACAGAGAAAGACAGGCCAAAGAGGCCTTCTCACCGCCAGTGACAAGAGGCTTGAAAAGAAGCTCAGATAGGGCCATAACTCCTGGGACAGAGGCAGTCCGTGTCCCTGTACACTTGGTGCCGCCAGGGTCCCTGCAAGCCAAGCAGCTGTGCCACCTTTATGCTCAACTCTCACTGGGGCAGAACTGCCACAGGCAAAAAAAGTCATGCATTTATGCACGCAGGGTCACTTCGGTAGTGTCTGACTCTTTGTGACCCTGTAGACTGTGGCCTGCCAGGCTTCTCTGTCAGGGAGGGGGCTTCTCCAGGCAAGAATACTGGAGTGTATGGGCCAATACTTGTTACCATACCCTTCTAGAGCTCTGTATTGCTGCTGCTCTAGCCGCCAACTCCCTTGAGTACCTGGTGCTTCCAGAACCCCTGAAACCCAACAGCTACAGCACCTCCATATCTGGCCCTCACAGGGGCAAACCCAGGTCCTCCAGGGCAGCCTCAGGAACAAACCCCAGTGGACGACTCACATGCAGAGGTGGAAATAAAACCACAAGTGAAACCCAGGGGTAGTGTGACTAAGGAAGAAGACCCAAAACCTTCCCACCAGCTGTACAAGCTGAAGATTAAATCCACATGATCAACTAGGCAGACTCTGTGTCTATAGGGTATATAAAAGGTCACTGAGAGCTCCCACAAAATAAAACACACTAGTTCTGATAGCTGTGGACATTGGAGGCAAGAACACACAGGAGCAGGACCAGAGTAGAATCCGAGCTGCCCCGACAGCAGGTCCAGAGATCAGCACAGTGTTGGAGGGCATCCTAGGGAGGTGAGGTGGACTGTGATTCCCAGTGAGGGAAAGGAGTCTAACTGCAATGACTCAAGGAAAACATTTATTATTCTTATGTTTTGACTTGCTCTATAGGTTCTTTTGGATTTTTTCTTTTCTCCCCCTCTGTTGTAGTTGTCGATTTTATTGGCACAATGAAGTCTAATGAAACTTTTGAGCTTCTTTTTTTTTATGGTTGTTATAAACCTCTGTCTCTACATTGGGCTTTTGCAGTTCTGGGGAGTTTTCCTTTCTTTTCCTTTTCTCTTTTTTTATTTTTATTTTTTTCAACCCATTATTATTTTTCTACATTTATTCCTTTGTTTGTTTTTCCTAATGTTCTCTTCACCTTGCAGTTAATCTTTAATGTATATAAATATTCTTTATCTATCTCTATTTAACTTTGCATATCTATGTTTCTTTCTTTCCTCTCCTCTTAACATATTTGTTAGTGTTATTTTCATTGCTTTATTTCCCAGTTGGCACCTTGCTTTAGTTTTGTTTCCCAGTTTGTGCTTTAGTTAGTTTTGTTCTGACAGATAGAATTTTTGGTTTCATTTGTTCGCCAGTACAATATATTGTACTATATTTTGTAAGACTGTTTTGATTTTGCTTAGGGGTGTATATATGTTTATATTCAGCCACACTTCTTATTGTTGTTATAAACTTCTGCCTCTACTTTGGCCTTTTATAGTTCTGTGGAGTTTTCCTTTTTTTTTTTTTCCTTCCTTTTTTCTTTCTTCTTCCTTTTTACTTTCCTCTTCCTTTTTTTTTTCCTTTTCTTTTTTAATAATTTTAATTTTTAGTTTTTAAAAACCTATTATATTTTGTCTACATGTATTCCTTTGTTTGCCTTTCCTACTGCTCTTTTCTCCTTGCAGTTAATCTTTAATGTATATAAATCTTCTTCATCTACCTCTATTTAACTTTGCATATCTATTGTTTCTTTCTTTCCTTTCCTCTCAACATATTTGTTAGTTTTGTTTTCATTGCTTTATTCCACACTTGACACCTGGCTTTAGTTTTGTTTTCTAGTTTGTGCTTTAGTTAGTTTTGTTCTTAATGGGTAAATATAATTTTTGATATCTTTTGTTCACTGGGTCAATCTACTGTACTTTACTTTTGTTGGACTGCTTTGACTTTGCTCATGGGTTTTAATCTTTAATGTATATAAATCTTCTTCATCTACCTCTATTTAACTTTGCATATCTATCGTTTCTTTCTTTCCTTTCCTCTCAACATATTTGTTAGTTTTGTTTTCATTGCTTTATTCCACACTTGACACCTGGCTTTAGTTTTGTTTTCTAGTTTGTGCTTTAGTTAGTTTTGTTCTTAATGGGTAAATATAATTTTTGATATCTTTTGTTCACTGGGTCAATCTACTGTACTTTACTTTTGTTGGACTGCTTTGACTTTGCTCATGGGTATATATGTATATGTGTATATTCCATTTTTTAAATTATTATTTGCCTGATTTTGTAACTGCTATTTGTCTGGAGTTCATCTTTGGTTTCTCACTTTTGGATATTGTTTTAATCTCACTTAATGCCATAACAAGCCACTTGTGGAATCTTTGTTTCTGACCAGAGATCAAGCCCTGACCCTTTGGAGTGGGAGCACTGACTTAAAGATCCTAAACTACCAGAGAACTAACCCTTCAGTTCAGTTCAGTTCAGTTGCTCAGTCATGTCCGACTCTTTGCGACCCCATGAATTGCAGCACACCAGGCCTCCCTGTCCATCACCAACTCCTGGAGTTCACTCAGACTCGTGTTCATTGAGTCAGTGATGCCATCCAGCCATCTCATCCTCTGTCATCCCCTTCTTCTCCTGCCCCCAATCCCTCCCAGCATCAAAGTCTTTTCCAATGAGTCAACTCTTCGCATGAGGTGGCCAAAGTACTGGAGTTTCAGCTTTAGCATCATTCCTTCCAAAGAAATCCCAGGGTTGATCTCCTTCAGAATGGACTGGTTGGATCTCCTTGCAGTCCANCTCTTCGCATGAGGTGGCCAAAGTACTGGAGTTTCAGCTTTAGCATCATTCCTTCCAAAGAAATCCCAGGGTTGATCTCCTTCAGAATGGACTGGTTGGATCTCCTATCAAATAGTGAGAATTCACACAAAGGAAACCTCTTGAATACAAGACATGGCATCTCCCAACCACCAGTATCACCCTGTGCAGGACGCCTTATCTGAGCAACAAACAAAACAAAAATACAAACCAAATCATCAGCAGACAGGAGTACCACCTCACTCAGCCTTCATCAGAGGAAAAACAAACAAACAAACAAGCAAAAACTCAGCACAAATCTCACAAATCTTACACAAACCACTGGACCTACCTTAGAAGGGCAGAAACCAGAATGAAGAAAGAATTCAGCCTTGAAATCTGGGAAAAGGAGGCCTCAAACAAAAAGTTATAGACATAATGAAAAGGCAGAGAAATACTACACAAATGAAGGAACAAACTAGAAACACAGAAATCCAAATAAATGAAGAAGAAATAGGCAATTTACCTGGAAATGAATTCAGAATAATGATGGTAAAGATAAAAAACCTTGAAAACAAAATGGAGAAAATGCAAAAATCAATAAACAAAGATCTAGAAGAATTAAAAAATAAACATACAAAGACAGCACAATTACTGAAATTAAAAATACTCTAGAAGGAATCAATAGCAGAATATCTGAAGCAGAAGAATGAATCAGTAGGCTGGAAAATAAAATGGAGTAAATAACTTCTGAAGACAGAATAAAGTACAAATAATGAAAAGAACTGAGGATAGTCTCAGAGACCTCTGGTGCAGTATCAAACACACTGACATTCAAATTATAGGGACCCCATACTTCCCTGGTGGCTCAGAGAGTGAAGTGTCTGCTACAATGTGGGAGACCCGGGTTCAATCCCCGGGTCGAGAAGATCTCCTGGAGAAGGAAATGGCAACCCACTCCAGTATTCTTGCCTGGAAAATCCCAAGGATGGAGAAGCCTGGTAGACTACAGTCCATGGGGTAGCAAAGAGTCAGACACAACGGAGCGACTTCACTTTCACTTTCAGAAGAAGAGAAAAAGAAAGGGTATGAGAAAATTTTTGAAGATATTATAGTTGAAAATTTCCCCAACATGGAAAAGGAAATAGTCAATCAAGTCCAAGAGGCACAAAGAGTCCCATATAGGATAAACCCAAGGAGAAACATGCCAAGACAGATACTAATCAAACTAACAAAGACTAAACACAAAGAAATAATATTAAAAGCAGCAAAGGAAAAGCAACAAATAGCATACAAGGGAAACCCCATACGCTTAACAGCTGATCTTTCAGCAGAAACTCTGCAGGCCACAAGGGAATGGCAGGATATATTTAAAGTACTGAAAAGGAAAAATCTACAACTGATACTAATCAAACTAACAAAGACTAAACACAAAGAAATAATATTAAAAGCAGCAAAGGAAAAGCAACAAATAACATACAAGGGAAACCCCATACGCTTAACAGCTGATCTTTCAGCAGAAACTCTGCAGGCCACAAGGGAATGGCAGGATATATTTAAAGTACTGAAAAGGAAAAATCTACAACCAAGATTACTGGACCTGGCAAGGATCTCATACAAAATTGATGGAGAAATAAAAAGCTTTTCAGACAAGCAAAAGTTAAGAGAATTCAGTACCACCAAACCAGTTTTACAACAAATATTAAAGGGACTTATATAGTCAAAAAATACAAGAGAAGGAAAAAGATCTACAAAATCAGCCCCAAACAATTAAGAAAATGGCAATAGGAACATATATATCAATAACTACTTTAAATGTAAATGGATTAAATGCTCCAACCAAAAGATACAGACTGGCTGAGTGAATATAAAAACAAGACCCATATATATGCTGTCTACAAGAAACCCACTTCAGACCTAAAGACACAATACTGAAACTGAGAGAATGGAAATATATATTCCATGCAAATGGGAAGCAAAAGAAACCTGGAGTAGCAATCCTCATATCACACAAAATAGACCTTAAAATGAAGAAAATTACAGGAGATAAAGAAGGACACTACATAATGATAAAGGGATCAATCCAAGAGGAAGACATAACAGTTGTAAATATCTATGCACCCAACATAGGAGCACCTCAATACATAAGACAAACACTAGCTGACATAAAAGGAGAAATTGACAGTAACACAATAATAGTAGGAGATACTTCACTCACACCAATGGACAGATCGTCAAAACAGAAAATGAATAATAAACACAAGTCTTAAGTGATACATTAGATGAGATGGAGCTCATTGATATCTTCAGGACATTCCATCCAAATGCAGATGAATACACCTTCTTCTCAAGTGCACATGGAACATTTGCAGGATAGACCACNATCGTCAAAACAGAAAATGAATAATAAACACAAGTCTTAAGTGATACATTAGATGAGATGGAGCTCATTGATATCTTCAGGACATTCCATCCAAATGCAGATGAATACACCTTCTTCTCAAGTGCACATGGAACATTTGCAGGATAGACCACATCTTGGGTCTCAAATCAAGTATCAGTAAATTTAAGAAAATTGTAATCATATCAAGCATCTTCTCTAACCACAACACTATGAGGCTAGATATCAATTACAAGAAAAAAAAAAAAAAACTGTAAGAAACACAAACACAAGGAGTTTAAGCAACACACTTCTAAATAACCAACAGGTTAATGAAGAAATCAAATGGGAAATAAAAGAATTTCTAGAAACAAATGACAATGAAAACACAACAACTCAAAACCTATGGGATGCAGCCAAAGCAGTTCTAAGAAGAAAGTTTATAGCAATACAATCCTACCTCAAGAAACAAGAAAAGCATTGAATAAAAAACCTAACTTAAAATAACTGGAAGAAGAAGGAAAGAAAAACCAAAATTAGTAGAAGGAAAGAAATCATAAATATCCAAGCAGAAATAAATGAAAAGTAAAAAAAAAAAAAAAAAAAGTAAAGATTAATAAAACTTAAAACTGGTTCTTTGAGAAGATAAATAAAATTGACAAACCTTCAGCCAGACTCATCAAGAAAGAAGGAGAGAAGAATCAAATCAATAAAATTAGGAATGAAAAAGGCACACTTACAACAGTCAACACAGAAAGACAAAGGATTTTATAACTGTAACTATATAACTGTTATGAACAACTATATAGCAATAAAATGGATAGCCTGGAAGAAATGGACAGAGTCTTAGAAAAGTTCAGTCTTCCAAAACTGAATTAGGAAGAAATAGAAATTATGAACAACCTAATTACAAGCACTGAAATTGAAGCTGTGATCAAAAATCTCCCCCCAAACAAAAGTCCAGGACCAGACAGCTTCACAGGAGAATTCTACCAAACATTTAGAAAAGAGCTACTGCCTAAGCTTCTAAAACTCTTTCAAAAAACTGCAGAGAGTCTAGGTTTGATCAGGATACAGGATGCTTGGGGCTGGTGCACTGGGATGACCCAGAGGGATGGTATGGGGAGGGAGGTGGGAGCGGGGTTCAGGATTGGGAACACGTGTACACCCGTGGAGGATTCATGTTGATGTATGGCAAAACCAATACAATATTGTAAAGTAATTAGCCTCCAATTAAAATAAATAAATTTAAATTAAAAAAAAAAAAGACTCATTCTACAAGGCCACCATCACCTTGCTACCAAAACCAGACAAAGACAACACAAAAAAAGAAAACTGCAGGTCAATATCACTGACTGACATAGATGCAAAAATCCTCAACATAATATTAGCTAACAGAATTCAGCAACACATCAAAAACCTCATACACCATGATCAAGTTGCGTTTATTCCAGGGATGCAAGGATTCTTCAATATATGCAAATCAATCAATGTGATACACTATATTAACAAATTGAAAGATAAAAACCATATGATCATTTCAGTAGATGCAGAAAAAACCTTTGATAAAATTCAGCACCGACCTATGATTAAAACTCTTCAAAAAATGGGCATAGAAGGAACCTACCTCAACATAGTAAAGGTCATATATCATAAGCCTTTAGCAAACATTATGCTCAATGGTGAAAAACTGAAAACATTCCCCCTAAGATCAGGAACAAGACAGGGGTGTCCACTTTCACTGCTATTATTCAACATAGTTCTGGATGTCCTAGCTACAGAAATCAGAAAAGAAAAAGAAATAAAAAGAATCCAGATCTGAAAAGGAGAAGAAAATCTTTCACTGTTTGCAGGTGACATGATACTATACATAGAAAACCCTAAAGATAGTATCACAAAATTACTAGAGCTAATCAGTGAATTTAGCAAATTCACTTGCATTTCTCTATACTAACAATGGAAAATCAGAAAGAGAAATTAAGGTATCAGTCCCATTCACTACTGCAGCAAAAAGGATTAAATATCTAGGGATAAACTTACCTAAGGAGACAAAAGAACAGTACCCACAAAATTAAAAGACACTAATGAAAGAAATCAAAGATGACATAAACAGGTGGAGAGATATTCCATATTCCTGGGCCAGAAGAATCAATATTGTTTAAATGACTATACTACCAGATGCAATCTACAGATTCAATGTGATCCCTATCAAATTACCAATGTCATTTTTCATATAACTAGAACAAAAAATTTCACAATTCACATGGAAACACAAAAGACCCTGAATAGCCAAAGCAGTCTTGAGAAAGAAGAATGGAGCTGGAGGAGTCAACCTTCCTGACTTGAGATTTTACTACAAAGCTACAGTCATCAAGACAGTATGGCACTGGCACAAAAACATAGAGCAATGGAACAAGATAGAAAGCCCAGACATAAACCCATGCATCTATGAGTAGCTTATTTTTGACAAAGGAGGCAAGAATATACAATGGGGCAAACACAGCCCCTTCAATAAATGGTGCTGGCAAAACCGGAAAGATACATGTAAAAGAAAGAAATTAGAACACTTGTTAACATCATACACAAAGATAAACTCAAAATGGTTAAAGACCTGGATGTAAGACCAGAAACTATAAAACTCTTAGAGGAAAACATAGGCAGAACACTCGATGACATAAATCAAAGCAAGATCCTCTATGACCAACCTCCTAGAGTAACAGAAATAAAAATAAAAGTGAATAAGTGGGACCTGATTAAACTGAAAAGCTTTTGCACAGCAAAGGAAACTCTAAGCAAGGTGAAAAGACAACCCTCAGAATGGGAGAAAATAATAGCAAATGAAACAATTGACAAAGGGTTAATTTCCATAATATACAAGAAGCTCGTACAACAATGCCCAAAAAGAAAGCAGCCCGATCAAAAAGTGGGAAAAAGACCTAAACAGACATTTCTCCAAAGAAGACATACAGATGGCTAACAAATACATGAAAAGATGCTCAACATCACTCATTACTAGAGGAATGCAAATCAAAACTACAATGAGATGTCACCTCACACTGGTTAGAATGGCCATTATCAAAAAGTCTGCAAACAATAAATGCTGGAGAGGGTGTGAAGAAAAGGGTATGCTCTTGCACTGTTGATGGGAATGTAAAATGATACAGCCACTACAGAATATGGAATGGAGATTCCTTAAAACCTAGGAATAAAACCACCATATGACCCAGCAATCCCACTCCTAGGCATATACTCTGAGGAAACCAAAATTGAAAGAGACACATGCATCCCATTGTTAATTGCAGCACTATTTACAATAGCTAGAACATGAAAGCAACCTAGATGTCCATCGACAGATGAATGGATAAAGAAGTTGTGGTACATATACACAATGGACTATTACTCAGCCATAAAAGGTAACACATTTGGTCAGTTCTGATGAGGTGGATGAACCTAGAACGTATTATACAGAAGGAGTCAGAAAGAGAAAGACAAATATTGTATTTTAACACATATATATATGGAGTCTTCTTGCCTTGAGAACACCANATACACAATGGACTATTACTCAGCCATAAAAGGTAACACATTTGGTCAGTTCTGATGAGGTGGATGAACCTAGAACGTATTATACAGAAGGAGTCAGAAAGAGAAAGACAAATATTGTATTTTAACACATATATATATGGAGTCTTCTTGCCTTGAGAACACCATGAACAGTATGAAAACAGTACAACAAAAAGATAGGACACTGAAAGATAAACACCCCAGGTCGGTAGGTGCCCAATATGCTACTGGAGATTGTGGAGAAATAACTCCAGACAGAATGAAGGAATGGAGCCAAAGCAAAAACAACGCTAAGTTGTGGATGGGATTGGTGATAGAAGCAAGGTCTCATGCTGTAATGAGCAATATTGCATAGGAACCTGGAATGTCAGGTCCATGAATCAAGGCAATTTGGAAGTGGTCAAAGAGGAGATGACAAGAGTGAACAACGACATTCTAGGAATCAGTGAACTAAGATGGATTAGAATGGGTGAATTTAACTCAGACGACCATTGTATCTACTACTGTGGGCAGAAATCCCTTAGAAGAAATGGATTAGCCATTATTGTCAACAAAAGAGTCCAAAATGCAGTACTTGGATGCAGTCTCAGAAATGACAGAATGATCTCTGTTCGTTTCCAAGACAAACCATTCAATATCACGGTAAACCAAGTCTATGCCCAAACCAGTAATGCTGAAGAAGCTGAAGTTGAATGGTTCTGTGAAGCCCTACAAGACCTTCTAGAACTAACACCCTCAAAAGATGTCCTTTTCATTACAGGGGACTGGAATGCAAAAGTAGGAAGTCAAGAAACACCTGGAGTAACAGGCAAATTTGGCCTTGGAGTACAGAATGAAGCAGGGCAAAGGCTAATAGAGTTCTGCCAAGAGACCGCACTGGCCATAGCAAACACCCTCTTCCAACAACACAAGAGAAGACTCTACACATGGACATCACCAGATGGTCAACACCAAAACCAGATTGATTATATTCTTTTTAGCCAAAGATGCAGAAGCTCTATACAGTCAGCAAAAACAAGACTAGGAGCTGACTATGGCTCAGATCATGAACTCCTTATTGGCCAAATTCAGACTTAAATTGAAGAAAGTGAGGAAAACCACTAGACCATTCTTATATGACCTAAATCAAATCCCTTATGACTATACAGTGGAAGTGAGAAATATATTTAAGGGACCAGATCTGATAGAGTGCCTGCTGAACTATGGACGGAGGTTCATGATATTGCACAGGAAACAGGAATCAAGACCATCCCCAAGAAGAAGAAACACAAAAAAACAAAATGGCTGTCTGAGGAGGCCTTACAAAGAGCTGTGAAAAGAAGAGAAGCAAACAGCAAAGGAGAAAAGGAAAGATATACCCATTTGAATGCAGAGTTCCAAAGAATAGCAAGGAGAGATAAGAAAGCCTAGCTTTTGAACTGTGGTGTTGGAGAAGACTCTTGAGAGTCCCTTGGACTGCAAGGAGATCCAACCATTCCATCCTAAAGATCAGTCCTGGGTATTCATTGGAGAGACTGATGTTGAGGCTTAAACTCCAATACTTTGGCCACCTGGTGGGAAGAGCTGACTCATTGGCAAAGACCTTGATGCTGGGAATGATTGAGGGCAGGAGGAGAAAGGGCACAGAGGATGAGATGGCTGGATGGCATCACCGACTCAATGGACATGGGCTTGGGTAGACTCCGGCAGTTGGTGATGGATACAGAGACCAGGCGTGCTGCAGTTCATGGAGTAGCAAAGAGTCAGACACAACTGAGTGACTGAACTGAACTGATAAGAATCTAGAAGAATGGTACTGAAGAACTTATTTACAGGGCAGCAATGGAGAAACAGACATAGAGAATAGACTTATGGACATGGGGACAGGGGAGGAGAGGGTGAGATGTATGGAAAGGGTACAGACACAACTGAGTGACTGAACTGAACTGATAAGAATCTAGAAGAATGGTACTGAAGAACTTATTTACAGGGCAGCAATGGAGAAACAGACATAGAGAATAGACTTATGGACATGGGGACAGGGGAGGAGAGGGTGAGATGTATGGAAAGGGTAACATAGAAACTTACGTTCCCATATGAAAATAGATAGCCAATGGGAATTTCTGTATGGCTCAGGAAACTCAAACAGGGGCTCTGTATCAACCTAGAGGGGTGGGATGGGGAGGTAGATGGGAGGGAGTTTCAAAAGAAAGGGGATATATGTATACCTATGGCTGATTCATGTTGATGTTTGACAGAAAACAGCAAAATTCTATAAAGCAATTATCCTTCAATAAAAAATAAATTTTAAAAAGTCTATCTCTTGTCTCAAGGAATTTCTGCTTAATAACAAAAATCTCCTTCATATCAGTAATTACATTAAAAATGAGGAGCTTTCTAATTTGTTTATTAAAATACTGCTAGATAAATGGTACTCATTTCAGATTAATGTCATGTCATTCATTACTCGCTCCTTGTTGAGGGAGAGATTCAGATCTACAGCTTTTTGTTTATATATTCTTGCAGGATTTTGTTTTCTTCTTACCTATTTTATTTGTGTAACCATCACTCAGAATTCTTCTCATCCTTAGGCAATTTTATATACGCTTTAAATTTCTATAACTCAGTAATCCAAGAATTTGAACTTCCTTGCAACTGTAATATTGTCTTTGCCACATTTCCCAGCAAGGAAGAAGTAAAAAATGTTCTCATTTTCTCTGTAGTAGTATAAGGAGGCTACCAAAGCAATGAAGCCTGTGGGAAAGCAGGAATAAGAGGTTTCAGATCTCTCAGTCTCGTAAATGAATGTCCCACTATATAACAGCAAATACCACATTTGGGAGACAAAAGACAGAAAGCAAAGGAAACGTGATATGTGGAAACTGCAAATTGCCACTGATGGGATAAACTATAATCTTCTAAGAAGTCTCCATGGGTTATTGTGCATGAGGAATGGTTTCTGGAAGGTCTGTCCTGAGTAAAGTTCACTGCCCAGTGCTGGATTTGCACCTGGGTTAGCTCAGCGTTTGGGGGGTCCACAGTACTTGGTAATGTGAAGTACTCTTGATGCGCAGTTTGCCTGAGATAAATAAATGTGCTGTGTGATCCCGAAGAGCCTTACAAACCTGACAGTGGCCTTTCACACTACATCTGTCTGATGGAAGAGCTCTTTGGACGTTTCAAAGCCTCTTGTCACATGTGTGTTTGTGGAATATGCAAGCCTGTAAGTATGTGTGAAAGAAGTTCTGTAGCATGAAGCCAGCTCATGAAACAGGGGCTTTAGAGTGATAACGATAGCAAGCTAATGAGCAGGCCTCATGGTAAATAATTCCCCTTTTCCTAAACCCAGCCACAAATGTGACTTTCCTGAAATTTTGCAGCCCTGCTCCTTGTGTTGTCTTCAGCAACTAATGATTTTGTTGCAAATGTCAGGGCTGCAACAGTTCAGTTTTGTTATATCAAGTGGGAGACTGATAAGAAACGGTGAAGAATCACTAATAGCTTTGGCAACAAAACATGACAAGGCGCATATTACTGGAGGCAATTACACGCCTCTCAGGGGCATTCAATAGACTCTAGCACTGACTTGAATGACCCAAGAATCCACTTGCCCTTTTCGTTTTCGCTGATATCTCCAAGTAATGAAAATATTGAGAAAGTTATTGTAACTGTAAAATTGCAGCAGAGTTCCTTTTTTAAAAAAATAAACATCGATTTATCCTGTGACTTGGAAAATGGTTCATTACTCTTCAATTCAAAGGGAAAACAGAACCAAGAAAGTGCAACTCGCTCATTTTGTCTGGTTTACTTCGCCCCAAACCATTCCGTCATCAGCTCAGGAAGGGTGGGTTTTACTTTACCACCTTTGAGGAGGGAGTCAGTTTCACATGCAGTTTTCAGAAAGTCTCTAAAGACCCATGAGCAGCTATAATTTTATTGATGCAACTTATGAAGAAGGTCCTAGCACTAATGGTAAAGAACCCACCCTCTGATGCAAGTAGACATAAGAGATCGCAGATTCGATTCCTGGCTTGGGAAGATCCCCTGGAAGAGGGCACGGCCACCCACTCCAGTATTATTGCCTGGAGAATCCCATGCGCAGAGGAGCCTGGCAGGCTGCAGTCCATAGGGTTGCAAAGAGTCGGACACGACTGAGGTGACTTAGCACGCAGAACACGTGAAGACTTGGAAAAGCTTTCCTGAATTAGATGAGAAAATATTCATAAAATAGCAATGTAGTCACAAAACAATTATCCACATAAGTTGGTCCCTTGTTTTATCAAAAAAACTGCTGTCTGCTGTGGTCTCCTCTGTGCCACTGCTAAGCTGTATCTCTGCCAGTGATGCTGCCTTTCAGGATCATCTGTCATTTAGTCTCTGGGAAAGTGTCTCAACTGTCTTTACAAGGCAAACTTGAGCTCTCCTTCCTCTGTGAGTCTCCAGCACCTTTAAACACATGCTACTGTAGGACTCATGACTTTTATCTAGAGATGACAGTATGGGTATAGATTTGTTCTTTGAGGGAAAGAGAATGTAAGTAGGGAAGGCCAAATTTAACCTCTCAGTAAGTATTTAGGTGGTGGAGAAAGAAGCAAAACCAGTTAAGGAGAGCAAGAAGGAATGGACAGAGAACAGGGGTGCAGTGAGAGGGAGTTATGTTTCATCACTGACATTGGGAAGAGATTTCAAGCTGTTCAAGCTGTTGTTGTAGATGATTAAAGCATCCCAGGGCAGACAGGAAGGGTGCCGGCAGGGTGATCATTTGTTCCCTCTTGTTCTTCTTAGTGGCCTTGTTGTTCAGTCCCTAAGTTATGTCAGACTCTTTGTGACTCCATGGACTGCAGAGTACCAGGCTTCCCTGTCCTTCACTATCTCCTGGGGTTTGCTCAAACGCATGTCCATTGAGTCTGTGATACCATCCAACCATCTCATCCTCTGTCGCTCCTTTCTCCTCTTGCTGTCAATCTTTCCCAGCATCAGGCCTTTTCCAGTGAGTTGGCTCTGCACATCAGGTGGCCAAAGAATTGGAATTTCAGCTTCAGCATCAGTTCTAACAATGAATATTCAGGTTTGATTTTCTTTGGAATTGACTGGTTTGATCTCCTTGCAGTCCAGGGGACTTTCAAGAGTCTTCTCCAGCACCACAATTTGAAGGCATCAATTCTTTGGCACTCAGCCTTCTTTATGATCTAACTCTTACATCTGTACATAACTACTGGAAAATTTATAGTTTTGACTATCTGGCAAAGTGATATCTCTGCTTTTTTTTTTTTCTTTTTACTTTATTTTTTTATTGCAGGATAATTGCTTTACAGAATTTTGTTGTTTTCTGTCAAATCTCAACATGAATCAGCCATCAGTTCAGTTCAGTTCAGTCTCTCAGTCGTGTCCAACTCTCTGCGACCCCATGAATCGCAGCACGCCAGGCCTCCCTGTTCATCACCATCTCTCGGAGTTCACTCAGACTCACATCCATCGAGTCATAGGTATACATATATCCCCTTCCTTCTGAAACTCTCTCCCATTTCCCTCCCCATCCCACCCCTCTAGGTTGATACAGACCTCCTGTTTGAGTTTCCTGAGCCAAAAGCAAATTCCCATTGGCTATCTATTTCACATATGGTAATGTAAGTTTCCATGTTACTCTTTCCATACATCTCACCCTCTCCTCCCCTCTCTGGTTTCTTAATATGCTGTCTAGGTTTATCATAGCTTTCCTTCCAAAGTAAGCATCGTTATGGCTGCAGTCACTGTGCAGTGATTTTGGAGCCCAAGAAATAAAATCTGTCACTGTTTCAAGTTTCTCCCCATCTTTTTGCCATGAAGTGATGTGACCAGATGCCATGGTCTTCATTTTTTGAATGTTCAGTTTCAAGTCAGCTTTTTCACTCTCTTTCACATCATCAGGAGACTCTTAAATTCCTCTTCACTTTCTTGTATTAGAGTGGTATGATCTGCATATCTGAGGTTGTAGATATTTCTCCTGGAAATCTTGATTTCAGCTTGAGAGTTATCCAGCCCAACATTTTGCATGATATACTCTGCATATAAGCTTAATAAGCAGGGTGACAATATACAACATTATCGTACTCCTTTCTCAGTTTGTAAGCAGTCCATTGTTCCATGTCTGATTCTAATGGTCACTTTTTGACCTGCAAACAGATTTCTCAGAAGACAGGTAAGTTGGTTTGGTATTCCCATCTTCTTAAAGAATTTTCCAGTTTGTTATGATCCACACCCAAAGGCTTTTGTGTAGTCAATGAAATAGAAGTAGATGTTTTTCTGAAATGCCCTTACTTTCTCTGTAATTCAGCAAATGTTAGCAACTTGATCTCTGGTTCAGTGTCCTAGCCTTCATCTTTCTCTGATAGCTCTTGAATTTCCCTAGAAGAAAATGGTGTTGTTTACGATGGGTAGTTAAATTTCTAAGATACCACAGGCATCTTTTTTCTGAATGACTCTAAGTAAATTTATGGTTGTCTACACTGGAAATTTCTCACTGAACACCAGTGAGTAGAGTAGTGATGTGTGTTATTCACTAGAATAGAGACTGGATGATCTGGGGCATAGTCAGGCTCACATATATTCTCTTGTGCTGACAAGAGAGTATTATGCTTGAAAAGATCACTAAGATCTTTGGATATTGACTCTTCTCATTGCTGCTTTCTCTTTCTGATCTGGGCTCTACCTGGTCCCCCTATTGTGGATTTTAACCAACTTTTCTTAATTGCCTCTTTTTTCTCTACCTTCCATAGTTCAGAACTTTATTAAAGGGTGAGAAAAATAATGGCTTTCCTATTCACATAGTCTTACAATTACCTTTGTCTTACATCTGGAACTTTGCTTTGAAACTAAGAATATAATAGAATAAAAACAAGAATATAATGACTTGGTCTCTGGTCTTGCTGTGATCAGGGATGAGATGCTCAGTGGCTGGGAAATGTGAATATCAGAGGAGTAAGTTGATAAATCACTATATAAACATATTATTTACTCATCAAGAGAACATAGAATCATAGATGCTAAGGCAGGGGAGAGTTTCAAGAAGAAATGTGAAATAAGTACAACAACTTTATGCATAAAGTTGAGGGAAAATGAAGATAATATTAGGTTTTACAAACTGGCGACAACTGAAATTTCTACATTATTAGACCAAGGGGGACTGAAGTCCAATAATGGACTTCAGAAAATTGGAAAGAATAGGGGATGAAGAGACAAAGATAAGCTCTTGGCATTTTTGGAGGCATAGATATTTCAGTAGACCTTCTCGTAAAATACAACTGTGTCTTGAAAAATTGCAACAAACACTTTTCAATGCATTACTGCATTTATTACAAATCTTGGGAGTCTCCAAGAGGGTGTGATAGATTAGAACAATGAGCAAGAGCTCCGTGTGTGGTTGCATAAACTTTATATGCCACAGATCTGGAGGGTGACATTCATGCCACAGGTATGTGAATGCCACCTTCTACAGTTTTCAGGGACTGTGGCAATGAGAGTAGTGAAAGAAGAATAGTGAGCTGAACATTGAGGACAGAAGTAGTGTTTTCCTGAGAGCAATGCCGCACTGTGAAAGTAAGACTAAGTCAGGACAAGAAAAGAGACCTGAGTATAAACTCTCTGCATTAAGCCAAGGCTGACAAAATGGGCCAGAGGAGTATCACATGAGTAGTCTCCCCTGTGGTCTCACTAGGAGCAAATACATGTCTTCCCTGAGAAAGCCATCTTTTCTTAGCCCTTAGAGTAATGTTTAAGTTCTATAAATATGACCTCATTACAAAAAATTTAATACAATGCAGAAAAATAAAGTATTGCATGATTAAAAATCAAGAGAAACAACAGAGTTAGATCTCCCACACACTTCAGATATCAAAATTAACAGATACTAAATATGAAGTAACTGCATTTGAATTATTTAAAGAAATACAAGAGGGAAATAAATAAACAACAAATCAAAAGGGGAACAATAACAAAAATTTCCAGGCAGATTTAAAAAATAATCATAGAACTTTACATATAAAAATATAATTGACAACATTAAAAGTATAATGAATTTTGTTAAATTGATGAAATTAGCCAAAGATGAGATAATTAGTGAACTGGAAGATAGAGCTTAAAAAAATTACTCAGACTGTAACACATAGATAAAAGATTATGAAAATATGCAAGAGTAATTAAGAGACATGAGAATGGAATGAAAAAATCTAACATTAACATAAAGATTAAATCCATCCAAATGAAATGGTCAAAAGAAGCCAAGGAAAAGCAAAGAAGTGGAAAAAAAAAAAAAAACATCCAAAGTATGTGTTATGCTCAATTTTATGTGTTAACCTGACTAGGTAATAGTGCCTGGTTGTTTGGTTAAACACCAGTCTAGATGTTGCTGTGAATGCACTTTTTAGATGTGATTAACATTTACAATCAGTAGACTTTAAGTGAAGTAGATTACCCTCCCTATGTGAGTTAGTTGGCTTCATCCAATTAGTTGAAGACTTTAAGAGAAAAGGATAGATTTCCTGAGGAAGAAGGAATTATGCTTCATGACTGCAACACAGGGACTTTGCCTGAGTTTTCATTCTGCTTGGTCTTCCCTGAGGATTGTGGATTTACTCTCTCCCATGAAGCAACAGTTAGAACTGGACATGGAACAACAGACTGGTTCCAAATAGGAAAAGGAGTACGTCAAGGCTGTATATTGTCACCCTGCTTATTTAACTTCTATACAGAGTACATCATGAGAAATGCTGTGCTGGAAGAAGCACAAGCTGGAATCAAGATTGCCGGGAGAAATATCAATAACCTCAGATATGCAGATGACACCACCCTTATGGCAGAAAGTGAAGAGGAACTCAAAAGCCTCTTGATTAAAGTGAAAGTGGAAAGTGAAAAAGTTGGCTTAAAGCTCAACATTCAGAAAACGAAGATCATGGCATCTGGTCTCATCACTTCATGGGAAATAGATGGAAAAACAGTGGAAACAGTGTCAGACTTTATTTTTGGAGGCTCCAAAATCACTGCAGATGGTGACTGCAACCATGAAATTAAAAGATGCTTACTCCTTGGAAGGAAAGTTTTGACCAACCTAGATAGTGTATTTAAAAGCAGAGACATTACTTTGCCAACAAAGGTCCATCTAGTCAAGGCTATGGTTTTTCCAGTGGTCATGTATGGATGCAAGAGTTGGACTGTGAAGAAAGCTGAGCACCGAAAGTATCAATAAATATAAATGGACTAAAATGAAGTTAAAATATAGAAATTATGTTATAGAAGAAAACAAAATCCAGCTTAATATTCCTTATAAGAAACACTCTTAAAACTCAGGGACACAGCATAATTAAAAGAACAAACACTAAACAAATTAAGCTGGAAGAGTTACTAATATTAAATAAATTTAAGACAAAATATATTAGGGATAAAGAGTCACTATACAATGATAAAGGTTAAATTCACCAGGACAACTAAAAATTTCAACATTCAATAAAGTCAAAATGTCTAAAAATATTTAAAGCAAATATTGATGAAACTAAGAAGAAAATTGACAAGTTTACCATCATACTGGGAGCTTTCAACATACACTTCTTAGTCATTGATAGGTCCAGAAGCCTGAAAATTAATAAAGGCATTAAAGAGTTGAAGATTTCCCTGGCAGTCTAGTGGTTAAGATTGATTCTGCGCTTTCACGATCTCACATGCCTCATGGCCCAAAACAAACAAACAAAAAAACAAAGCAAACAGGGCATTAAAGAGTTGAATAATGCAATTTATAAGGATTTTTAAAAGACAAGTTTATTTTACAGGACATAAAAATTGTGTCTGTAATTGGATCATATATGCTACCAAAGTACACATGGAACATTTATAAAAACTAGACACATAATAGATCATAACACAAACCTCAGGGCTTCCTTGGTTGCTCACTGGTAAAAAATCTGCCTGCCAATGCAGGCGACATGGGTACAGACTCTGGTATGGGAAGGTCCCACATGCCACCAGACAACTAAGCCCAGACAATGCCAAACATGTGCCAGAAGACATGTGTCACAACTTCTGAGCCCACGTGCTGCAACTCCTGAAGCCCATGCACCTGAAGCTGGTGCTCTGCAACAGGGGAAGCCATTGCAGTGAGAGGTCCATGCCCCACAACTAGAGAAAGTCCACTTGCAGCAACGAAAAAATTCTAAAAATGGCATGTCAGATCATTATCTCAGACCATAATGAAAAGTGTTATAAATCAAAACCAAAAAGATAAAAGGAAATTACAATATATTTGGAATTTTATAATCATGCTTCTAAATAGCACATTATTCAGAAAAGAAATTATAATAGAATTTTAAAAATATTATTCAAAACTATACTTGAAGAAATGCTGCAAATTAAACTTGTGGAATATTGAAATGCCATTTTATAGAGTTGATTACCTATAATTGCTAAAATTTAATGTTAAGCATTCAACTAGTTTTTTTAAAAATAAGATTAAACAAGTGAAAAAACTTGAAGGAAAGAGATAAGGAAGGTGAGACCTGAAATTTATGAAAGAGAAACAAAAATATAGTTGTAAAGATAAACAAGCTTAAAAGTTTTTTCTTTGAAAAGATTATCAAAATGGATACTTATTTTTAGATGTTCAGTCATGTCTGACTCTTTGCAACCCCATAGACTTTAGTCTGCCAGGCTCCTCTGTCTATGGAATTATGCAAGCAAGAACACTAGAGTGGATTGCCATTTCCCTCTCTCGGGCACCTTCCACACTCAGGGATTGAATTCAAGTCTCCTCCATCTCCTACAGTAACAGGAAGGTTCTTTACCACTGAGCCACCTGGAAACCCACAAGGAAAAAGAGGGGAGACGTAATAAGAGGAATGAAAAAGATGATGTTAAATAGAGAAATAGCTAGAAACAAGATGATAATTATAGAATACTATGACTAAACTTGGGCTTCCCTGGTGGTTCAGAGGTTAAAGTGTCTGCCTGCAATGTAGGAGACCTGGGTTCGATCCCTGGGTCGGGAAGATCCACTGGAAAAGGAAATGACAACCCACTCCCGTATTCTTGCCTGGAGAATCCCATGGACAGAGAAACCTGGTGGGCTACAGTCCATGGGGTCACAAAGAGTTGGACACGACTGAGAGACTTCACTTACTTACTTATGAGTAAACTTATGTCAGTGCATTTGAAAATAGAAGAAATACAGAAATTCTTAAAAAATATAACCTACTAAGTTTGAAAGAGAAACAAAAGCTGAAATAATTAAAGTCTTCCTAGCATTAGAACCTGAGGTCCTGGTGATTATATACGTGAGTTCTATCAATGTAATAAACAAGTTATTCCAATAGTATATAAATTCTTCCATAGAACAGAAAAAGGAAACCAATCTAATTCATCTTTTGAGGCCAGTTTAATATCAAAACCTGATATTGACATCACAAGGCAGGTCAATTTCACTAAAACACAAAGATGTAAATATTTTAAACAAAATATTAGCAAATGGAATACAGCAGTGTATAAGGTGATACCATGCGAGAGGTTTAGTATTAGAACATATATAAGTGCAATTTTGCTATTAGATAAAAGCCAAATAATATGATCATCTTAATAGTTGCTTATAGGTGATAGAAAATATTCTTAGCAAATTCAGAGTGCACAGAAATGCCTTGGCATGATAAATGGTATCTATCCAAAGTATAACATCAAGTATAATTTTAGTGAGATGCTAGTGATGTTGACTAAAATTCTTGCTAGTGTAGTAAGATGTGAAAACAAAGTAAAATAATAAGCATCAGACTTCTAAAGCCAGTAGCAAAGAAATATAATACAAAGAGAGATGCCAATGGCAATGGATGCATGGAATCCAAGATTACATCTAACAAATGGTGTGTAAGATCTGTGTGAAGAAAGTGATTGTTTGCATATGAATAAAACTTTATTGCAAGTCACTAAAAAGACCTAATTGAGAAATACACCATTTTTAGGCATGAAGTGAATTGTTAGTCACTAAGTCGTGTCCAGCTCTTTGCAACCCCATGGACTGTAGCCCACCAGGCTCCTCTATCCATGGGATCCTCCAGGCAAGAATACTGGAGTGGGTAGCCATGCCCTTCTCCAAGAGATCTTCCTGACCCAGGTCTCCTGCATTGCAGGCAGATTGTTTACTGTCTGAGCCACTATAGAATGCCTCAATATTACGAAGTTGTTACTTTTCCTTTAATTGTACTATAGATTAAGAACAATTTTCGTCAAAATCCCAATAGTGGTTTTTGAAGGAATTTGAGAAGCTAATTCTAAAATTTAAACCAAAGAACAAACTCCCAAGGAGAACCAAGACTCTGCTTAAGAAGGAATCAGTGGACAGCCTTACATTACCAGATAACCATGCAAAAAGCTATTGTAATACATAAAGTTATAATTCACATGAATTAACACATGAAGTAAGTTACATAAAGCTGTAATTCACCTGGAGTGAAAAATAAGGTGATTAGACAACTCAGCAACCAGTCTGCATAAGGAACATTATATGACAGGTGGCATTGCAGGTGATTGGGAAAAGAGGTGGTATTCAGTCGATGATGCTGAGCGAGCTGTTATCCATATGAAAAAAAAATAGTTAAACTTGAGTTCTGTTTCACACTATAAATAAAACTAATTCTGGTTTGATTAAAGCATATATATGAATACCAGAACTTCTCACAGAATGTATAGGACGATATATAGCCTGGGGTAAGGAAACTTATATTTAAATAAAAAAAGGCACAGAGAGCATTAACCTAAATCTTTAAAAATTCAGCTACATTCAATTTGGAACCTGTGTTTATCAGAGACACAAAAACATGAATGAAAATACAAGGAGATGGCATTTGCCTGACATATAACTGAGATAGGATTAATTTTTGAATTATATAAAGAATTCCAACAAATCAGTTACAAGGGAGATTATCAACACAACAGAAGGGAGAAAAGATGTGTTATTGAAGAGGTAATATAAATGACAAATGTGTATGAGAAAAGATGCTTAATTTCATTCATAAGCAGGGAATGCAAATTGAGACACCTTTTTATAAAGTTCAAAACCAATCAAGAGTAACTAATATACTATGTATTTATAAATATATGTGTTAGACATAGAAAACAAACTTATGGTTACCAAGGAGGAAAGGGAGTGGAAGAGGGATAGATTTAAGTTTGGGGTTAGCAGATACAAACTACTATATATTAAATGGATAACAAGGTCCTACTGTATAGCCCTAGGAACTATATTCAATAGTCTGTGATAAACCATAATGGAAAATAATAGGAAAAATAATATATGTTCTGTATCAGTTCAGTTCAGTCACTTAGTCATGTCTGACTCTGCGACGCCATGAACTGAAGCACGCCAAGTTTCCCTGTCCATCACCAACACCTGGAACTTACTCAAACTTATGTCCATCGAGTTGGTGATGTCATCCAACCATCTCATCCTCTGTCATCCCCTTCTCCTGCCTTCAATCTTTCCCAGAATCAGGGTCTTTTCCAATGAGTCAGTTCTTTGCATCAAGTGTTCAAAGTATTGGAGTTTCAACTTCAACATCAGTCCTTCCAATGAATATTTAGGACTGATTGCTTTTAGGATGGACTGGTTGGATCTCCTTGCAGTCCAAGGGACTCTCAAGAGCATTCTACAACACCACAGTTCAAAAGCATCAATTCTTTGGTGCTCAGCTTTCTTTATAGTCCAACTCTCACATCCTTATATGACTACTGGAAAATCCGTAGCTTTGACTAGATGGACCTTTGTTGACAAAGTAGTGTCTCTGCTATTTAATGTGCTATCTAGGTTGGTCGTAGCTTTTCTTCCAAGGGGCAAGTGTCTTTTAATTTCATGGCACCAGTCACCATCTGCAGTGATTTTGGAGCCCAAGAGAATAACATCTGTCACTGTTTCCATTGTTTCCTCTTCTATTTGCCATGAAGTGATAGGACCAGATGCCATGATCTTTCTTAGTTTTCTGAATGTGTGTGTGTGTGTGTGTTTGTGTATACACTTGAATCACCTTGGTATTCTCCAGAAACTAGCACAACATTGCAAGTCAACTATATTTCAATTAAAACATCTATATGTGCTAACACTAAATAGCAAATCAGTGATTAACATCAGATTCAGTGCAGAGTTTAGCTCTGGAAGGAAAAAGTGTAGGGTAAGGGAGAAGCAAAGCACATAGGTGAATTCATTGCTAAGAGTAAATCCCTAGTACTATTAAATTCATAGTAGGTTCATAATGTTCTTTTTGTAATTATACAGTCGGCCCTCCATGTCTGCAGGATCCACAGCTGCTGATTCAACTAATTTTGGATCACTTTTTCATGGGGAAACCTCAGGTACAGAGTGCCTATTCAAACAACCATTTTGTATAAGGAACTTGAGCTTCTGTAGATTTTGATCTGAGGAGGGAGGTGACTGTATAATGTCCTGAGAACAATCCCCTTTGAATACTGAGGGATGACTGTATTTTATAATTTACATGTTTGCTACATACATACTTTCATTTCAGTTCACTTCAGTCACTCAGTCATGTCCGACTCTTTGCAACCCCATGAATCGCAGTATGCCAGGCCTCCGTGTCCATCATCAACTCCCGGAGTTCACTCAAACTCACATCCGTTGAGTTAGTGATGTCATCCAGCCATCTCATCCTCGGTCGTCCCCTTTTCCTCGTGCCCTCAATCCCTCCCAGCATCAGTCTTTTCCAATGAGTCAACTCTTTGCGTGAGGTGGCCAAAGTACTGGAGTTTCAGCTTTAGCATCATTCCTTCCAAAGAAATCCCAGGTTTGATCTCCTTTAGAATGGACTGGTTGGCTCTCCTTGCAGTCCAAAGGACTCTCAAGAGTCTTCTCCAACACTACAGTTCAAAAGCATCAATTCTTCAGTGCTCAGCTTTTTCACAGTCCAACTCTCGCATCCATACATGACCACTGGAAAAACCATAGCCTTGACTAGATGGACCTTTGTTGGCAAAGTAATGTCTTGGCTTTTCAATATGCTGTCTAGGTTGGTCATAACTTTTCTTCCAAGGAGTAAGCGTCTTTTAATTTCATGGCTGCAGTCACCATCTGCAGTGATTTTGGAGCCCAAAGAGATAAAGTCTGACACTGTTTCCCCATCTATTTCCCATGGAGTGATGGGACCAGATGCCATGATCTTCGTTTTCTGAATGTTGAGCTTTAAGCCAACCTTTTCACTCTCTTCTTTCACTTTCATCAAGAGGCTTTTTAGCTCCTCTTCACTTTCTGCCCTCCTTTCACATATATCAAATAATTTTTAAAAGTCAGTGAAAAAAAGAAAGTAAAGACAAAGACTCTGGAAGCAACTTGTGCCTGCTTCTTTGCATCTCCTTTCCCATCGTGGAGGATGGGCCCTTTGAAACTGTAAGTGAACAACGTCTTCATGTGCCTTATCTATTTTAGAGCACCAGGTAGAGCAGAGCCCAGTCCTCCTGGCCCCTGGTAAAGTCTCTTTGTGTAGGTTCCTGACTTTCTAGTCTGTGCTTTGTAGGTGGTAGAAGTTCACTGATTGATCATTGTTAATTGATCGAAGCAAAAACAGAGAATGAACTGTTGCTGCAGAACCATACTTCAGAGAATAGCCTTTGTGCTTTATTGTACCCAGCACCACATGCAGATGCATGTTTAATAAATGCTTTTTGGTGACAGCAATGATGAGGAAAAGAATCCCTTTGAGGGAAGTTGGCTTGTGCTGTTTAACATAATGAAACTTATAAATGAGAAAAACTCTCTGGCATGTGAATGATCACATAGGCTTACAAAGCCTGGGCTGCGAGCTTCCTTGATTTTTCATGTTTAAGATTGCCTCTGATGGTTAAGCAAGAAGTTTTGCCATAAAGATCAAGCCTCTGAAGGTTGTTCTCCTCTGGGGATCTTAGGGACATGGGGGAACATCTGTGTTAGGGCCAATTGTCCCTTTCCGGAGCCCACTTGGAAACAGAATGAGGTGGTCTAAAAGAGGCTATTGACAGTGTTTTGCTTATTTCCTGGCCTTAGAGAATCCTCAGCCAAGCTCTAAGGAGAGCTTAATCTCATTTTCCAAATGAAACTCAAGCACTCTTAGGCTAGATTATGGAAGGGAAAGGACTTTTTTGAAATGTATCTCTACAGGTAAAGCTCTCAGGGTGATAATGTCTGAACTGAATTGTCATTCCTTAACCTAGGGCATGGCAAGATCACCTGCTGTTTTACCTTTAGGATCAGTTGCTGCTGGGAGAGCAGGTTGTCAAAGGAAGAAAAGGAAGAGTAGGTATGATTTGAATTCAACACATACAACAGAGAAACCCCTAATCCTCTTTTTTAAAGCAAAAAGGAAATGAAACTTAAGCAGTGACTTTGAAGATAATGCAGCAAGCTTGAGTTGTTTTTTATTTGTTGGTGTTTGATTTCTCTCTCCTGTCCGATCCTTATTTCATTTTTTTTTTTTTTTTGTACTTGTATAATGTAGGAAGCCCACTCCTGCCTCTGTTCTGCTTCTCTCAGCTTTCAGTGGCCCCACTGGAATCCACTTGTCAATGTTCCTGAATCCCTCAGAGCCAGAGTGAAAGAATCTTGCCTTTTGTGATCGTTTATGGCTGTTTTGGTCTGAACAGCGTATTTGGCAACAAACTTTGTTCTGCCTTTAGACTTGGGTTGATGCCGAGACCTGTTATTTAAATGCAGGGTGTGATAAAACAGACAGAACATGAGCTTTCCTGTTATTTAAATGCAGGGCGTGATAAAACAGACAGAACATGAGCTTTGGAGTCAATTTAATCCAATTTGTTTATGTAGATCCTACTTCTTTCCAAAAAAGAATGGCAAAAACATAAAAGACAGTGGCAATAAAATTAGCCACTTAGATGAAATATGCCAATCATAAAGGATAAATAGAGCTGAATACCTGGCACTGAGCCACCTATCAGCACTGTGGAAAGAGAAACATGACACCATTAGGCTCTGAGAAAAGTATTTAGAGTTACATCTGGATTCAAATTCCAGCTCTACTGCTTAATAGACATGTATCTCAATCAGTTGCTTAAATGTCTCCAAGATTAGATTTAGTGACAAAGTAAATGGGTGTAAATACCTAATTGAGTCATTGTGAGGATTAATATTAAATAAATGTATGTGACATATCCATCAAAGTGCCAGGCACATAATGGTTAGTATATATCAACTTATCTGTCTCTCTATTCATATGTCCATCCATCCATCCATCTATCCATCTATTATCCTGCCCTCTCCTCTCTCTCTTATCACTCCCTCTTTCATCTAGCCATCGACCCATCTATGCATTGCATTCATCTCCCGCTGCTGCTGCTGCTCCTGCTAGGTCACTTCAGTTGTCTGACTCTGCGACCCCATAGACAGCAGCCCACCAGGCTCCCCCGTCCCTGGGATTCTCCAAGCAGGAACACTGGAATGGGTTGCCATTTCTTTCTCCAACGCATGAAAGTGAAAAGTGAAAGTGAAAATCCATGGGATTTTCCAGGCAAGATACTGGAGTGGGCTGCCATTGCCTTCTCCACATTCTCCTTCTATCATCTGTCTATTTCTATCTATCTATTGCCTCTCATTCTCCACACTCTCCCTGATGTCATTCCCCCTACTTCATAAATGATGTTTTGTTATTTAATTTTCATAGTTTAGAAAGTTTTGTCCTATGAGATTATAACCTTTATTACAATCTATTCAGAGTCAGGGACTGTATCTTACACTTTTTATGCCCTTTCTTTCCTGTAGAGAGCTGTTATAAAGCTGTCATCCAATAAGAACTTATTGGTTTTGTTATTCCCATGAGAAAGTCTTGGGTTCTCATTTGCTTCTGTTTCTCAGGAATACTTCTCATCTCAGTTAGGCTTCCTCTTCCCCTTGACTTTAATGATGAAGAAAACATTCCATTTGCTTGGACTGGACCCCTGGGCTAACTTCTCTCATGGTAATGAGTCTCCAGGATTTCCTGAGTTGCTTCCATAGAATGGAGAGCACTGACGGTGGCTCTGCTGTATACATCACTGGGCTCCATTGATGACCAGTCCAAGAGAAAGGGGGCACATGGCAAGAGGGTTCATCTAATCCAAAATCTAGGCAATCAGAGCTGCTGTGTGAGAGTGACCTCTCAGCAGGTGTGTGGGAATACTCCTCTCTGAAAGGAAATTGAAAGCCTTTTGAATCCACATGAGTCCCAGACTGTTATTGTACATATGGGCTGCCCTCTTTCATCAGCGAAGACTGTGAGAACCCCTGCCCCTGCTCCTGGAGTAACTGTATTGAGAGAGGGCACAGAGAGCCATTATGCCAGTCTGGATGAACTGGCATTCAGAGCTTCCCGCAGACCCAGCCAAGCCTCAATGAGATGACTCTCTCTAAACTCTGAAGTGCAGTCTCCTTTGGATGCACCATGCCATAGTCTCTCCCATCCTCTGTGCCTTGGTTCCCAGAACCAAGGGAGCTGCCGTGGGAGCTGTTAGCCAACTGGAGGGAAATAGTGACCCTCTTCAATTATCTTAACCTGTAGTTTCAAAGAAGGCTTCCTCCATATACTTCTCTGTGGCTCTAACTCAAACCCTCAGAGCTGCCCTAACGGGTTTCATCTCCTGTATTGTTTGGTGTGCATGCAACTCCTTCAGAAAGGCATGATCCCTCAATTTTACAGAAAAGAAATTCAAAGGTAGAAAATACTGGCATTGACACATTATCTTTCTCACTTCAAAGCCCATAGTTTTTCACTGGGCTGAGCTGCCTTCTTTCCAGAATCTAGAAATTTAATGTTTATTGAAAAATCATTTAACTTTGTAGCTCCTACACTTAATTAGGACTCCATTTTTGGGTTTGTAATTTTTTTTTGTTTGGGATGCCATACGACAAAAAAATCCAAAGATGTTTTGGAAAGCCAGAAGTTGAAAGCTTATTTAAAGAAGCATCATGTATTTAGAAATACAATAACTTAGCAGTGAAAATCCAAAGGACGGTGGCAGAAGGTTTGCGTATAAGTACCAGCTGTTAGGACCTACTGACTCAAGCACACTCTATTCCAGATGGTCTTCTCAGATCCTAATATTGAGAATTCATTACACATGGTACTTTTGTAAATAAATCTAAGGTCCTGTGTATAAAATGAACATTGTATTATAGAAAGGAAAAAGGGAAAAAAGAATTAGAGCTTTTTCTTTTAAGCCCTAAGCATATATATTTTAAATTTATATTTAGTGAGTCAGAGATAGGGGGGAGCTATTGAGTTCCAAAAGTTTCCAGATGATATCACTGTCTTTTTCCCCTTAATTAGTTGTGTTTCTTGATAAAGCAGTTATAGTATCAGGAACTTATTGATGTATGGATGTCATGATTCTCAAGTTCAAATAAAGATGAATGAATAAATTATTTGTTCTAGCTCTGTGAAAAATACCGCTGGTAGCTTGGTAGGGATTGCACTGAATCTATAAATTGCTTTGGGTAGTATACTCATTTTCACTATATTGATTCTTCCAATCCACGAACATGGTATATTTCTTCATCTATTAGTGTCCTCTTTGATTTCTTTCACCAGTGTTTTATAGTTTTCTATATATAGGTCTTTAGTTTCTTTAGGTAGATATATTTCTAAGTATTTTATTCTTTTCGTTGCAATGGTGAATGGAATTGTTTCCTTAAATTCTCTTTCCATTTTCTCATTATTATTGTATAAGAATGCAAGGGATTTCTATGTGTTGATTTTATATCCTGCAACTTACTATATTCGTTGATTAGCTGTAGTAATTTTCTGGTGGAGTCTTTAGGGTTTTCTATGTAGAGGATCATGTCATCTGCAAACAGTGAGAGTTTTACTTCTTCTTTTCCAATTTGGATCCTTTTATTTCTTTTTCTGCTCTGATTGCTGTGACCAAAACTTCCAAAACTATGTTGAATAGTAGTGGTGAAAGTGGGCACCCTTGTCTTGTTCCTGACTTTAGGGGAAATGCTTTCAGTTTTTCACCATTGAGGATAATGTTTGCTGTGGGTTTGTCATATATAGCTTTTATTATGTTGAGGTATGTTCCTTCTATTCCTGCTTTCTGGAGAGTTTTTATCATAAATGGATGTTGAATTTTGTCAAAGGCCTTCTCTGCATCTATTGAGATAATCATATGGCTTTTATTTTTCAATTTGTTAATGTGGTGAATTACATTGATTGATTTG
>SJYT01079652.1:287762-478884 GCA_006410635.1 Cephalophus harveyi | reverse complement strand
GATATACCATTAGCAAACATAAAAATAAAAAGAATTATAGGTAGTAACATGATACATGTCAACAAATGATATAATCTAGATGAATGAACAAATTCCTAGAAAGAATACAAACTACCAAACTGACAAGAAGAAACAGAAAATTTCAATAGAGCTCTAGTAAGTAGACATTAAATTAGTAATAATAAAGATAATAAAAACTTCCTACAGAGAAGGCTCAGATAGCGTCACTGAGTATTCTACCAAAGAAGCAGAAAAAAAGACCAACCGTTTACAAACTCTTCCAAAAACTGAGCACTCAGAACTCATTCTATGAAACAAGCATTGCCCTGATACCAAAACTAGGCAAAGAAATCACAAGAAATGAAAACTGTAGACCAATATTCTTTATGGATATAAGTGCAAAAATTTTCAGCAAAATACTAGCAAACTGAATTTGGCAGTGTATAAAAGGATTGTACACCATAGTCAGGTAGGATTTATCCTAGAAATGCAGGGTTGTTTTAACATATAAAAATCAATCAATAAAATATACCATATTAACAGAATCATGGGCAAAAAGCATAAGATCATCTCAATAAACTCAGTATAGGCATTTGACAAAATCCAACTCTCTCTTATGAAAATAAATTCAACAAACCAAGAATAGGAGGGAAATCTTCCCCAGCCTGACAAAGGCCATCTATTAAAAATCCACAGGTAACATCATACTTAATGATGAAAGATCGAATGTTTTTTTCTGAAAATAAGAAACACTTCTATTCAAAATTTTACTAGATGTTCTAGCCAGGAAACTTCTAGCCAAGAAAGAAAGAAAAGAAGTGAGGAATAAAAGAAGGAAGAAAGGAGAGGAAAGGAGGAAGGAACATCATTCATATTACAAAGGAAGAAGTAAAACAGTCTATTCAGAGACGACATGAACTTGCATATAGATAATCCTAAAGAATCTACACGCACCCAAAACTATTAGAATAAAAGAATTCAACAAGGTTGTGGAATATGGGATCAATATATAAAGATCAGTATTTCTATATGTTTGCAATAAAAATTTGAAAATTAAATTGATAAAATTATTCAATTTACAATATCATCAGGAAGAGTAAAATATTTAGAAGAGAATTTAACAAAAAAGTGCGAGGTGTATACATTGAAAACTATGTGATATTAAAAGAAATTAAAAACCTAAATAAATAGAAAGACATCCATGGCCACAGATTGAGAGACAATATTCTTAAATAGCATTATTCCCAAAATTTATCTAGAGTCACTGTAATCTCCATTAAGTTCCCAGCTGCCTTCATTGCTTTCTGAGAAATTGACAAAGCGATTAAAACTTATATAAAACACAAGAGACTAATCACTGAAAACAGTCTTGAAAAAGAAGGAAAACATTGGAAGTCTCACAGTGGTTTCAAACCTCACTACAAAACTATTATAATCAAAACAATAGAATGACTGCCATAAGGATCAATGGAATAGAACTGAGAGTACAGAAGTAAACTGTTCAGTGTATGCTTAATTGATTTTTGACAAAGGTATCAAGACAATTTAATGGGGAAAGAATAGTCTTTTCCACCAATAATGGAACCATGCCACTCTTCTGCTGCTGCAAAGCACGGAGAACAGTCTCAGCCCACCTCAGGGGGAGCTCTGAGGCTGGGTGGCCCAAAGGGCTTGCTTCATATTGGACCACAGGGCCAGACCTTTAACTCATATCTTGATTAGTCACTGATTGTGGATCATCCCCATAAGGGAATGACCCTGCATGAGGTGGGTCTCTATAGATGAAACAATCTGAGAAAGGGCTGACAGCTAGACACTCTTCACTGACAACACTCCCAGCCGCTGAGACAAGAAAGCCATTCTTGAAGGGGCAGCGTATTTCCATGTCCATCAGAAGAAAACTTTCATCATCTTCAAAAAGTCCCCTATCCCTCTTACTCAATTTTCAACCCACCAGGGGCAATGGCTGTTTTAGTTATTTATTACCATAAAACAATTTTGGTTAATCTTGAACGTCACATAAATGGAATCATAAAATGTGTTATCTTTTATATCTGACATTTCACTAAACATGTTTTTGAGTATCATCATGTTATGTGTGTGAATAGTTCATTTTTTAATATAAATACTTTATTGTATTACTAGACAACGTGCTTTTCCATTTTCCTTTTGAACATTTATGTTGTTTTTAGATTTGCTTATCACGAGTAAAGCTGCTATAAACAAGTCATTTTGTGGAAAATGTTTCATTTACCTTGGCCAGATACTTAGAGGTAGAAATGCTGGGCTACGAGGTGGGTGTAGGTTTAAGAAATTGTGAACATATATTTTCACCAGCAAAATGTGAGAGTTGCAGTTATTCTGCACCTTTGCCAGTATTTGGTATTGTCAGATCTTTTCATTTTAGTCATTATAGTGACTACAAAGTGGCATCTTATAGTTTTAATTTGTATTTTCCTGATGCCTGATAAACTTTTGCATGTGTTTATTTGCATCTGTATATCTTCTCTTTTGAAGTATCTGTTTAAGTCTTTTTCACCATCACAATCCTCTCCTCTTAAAATTAGGTTTTCTTAATTTCTTAGTCATCAGAGTTCTTTATATATTCTGAATACAAGTTTTTCATTAGATATGTATTGCAAATATTTTTTTAGCCTGTGACTTATCTTTAATTTTCTTAACTGTCTTTCAAAGAACAAAGGTTTTTAAATTTGCTGTTCATTTAATCAATGTTTTCTAGTATAGTTTCTGCTTTTTTTTTTTCTTATTTAAGAAACCTTTGCATAAGCCAAAGTCACTGATGTTTCTCTTCTATGTTTTTGTATACATTTTGCTCTACGATTAAACATCAAAAACAACAACCTAACTAAAAATGGGCAGAAAACTTGAATGGATATTTTTCCAAAGAAGACATACAGATGCCAACAGGCACATGAAAAGATGCTCAACATTGTTACTCATCAGGGAAATTCAAATCAAAACCACAATGAGATATTATCTCACGCCTGTCAGAAAGACTACCATCAAAAAGACAACGATAACAAATGTTGGAGATGTGGAGGAAAGGTGGGAATATAAATTGGTGCAGCTACTGTGGAAGACTCTACAGAGCTTCCTCAAAAAAACAAAAATAGAACAGCCATATAATCCAGAGATTCCACTCCAGAGTATTTATCTGAAGAAAGTTAAAGTGTTAGTCAGAAGAGATATATGTACCCTTGTATTCATTCTCAAGATATGGTAGCCAAGATATGGTAGCCAAGATATGGAGCAACTTAAGTGCCCATCAACACATGAATGGATAAAGGTGTGGTGCATGTATATAATGGACCACTATCCAGCCATAAAAAGAATGAAATCTTGCCATTTGCAACAACATGGATCAACCTAGAGGGTACTGGGCTGAGTGAAAGAAGTCAGAAAGAGAAAGACAAATACCATATGGCTTCTTCAAGTACACTTACATGTGTAATCTGGAAAACAAATGACAACCATAACAAAAAAAAAAACAGCTATAGATACAAGGAACAAACAAACAAGTTGTTGCCTGAGGGAAGGACAGAGAGGAGAAAAGTAGGTGAGGGAGATTTTCAGTTATAAACCTGCAGTAACAAAATAAATGAGTCACAGGTGAAATGTTCAGTGTGGAAAATTTAGTATATAATTATATAATATCTTGGTATGGTGACATATGGCAACTAGACTTATTGCAGTGATCATTTTGAAACATATAGAAATATAAAATCACTATGCTGTGCCCCTGGAAGTAACATAATGTTGTCTCTCAATTGCACTTCAAAACCAAACAAACAAACTCATGGAAAAGAGATCAGATTTGTGGTTACCAGAGACAAGGAGAAGGGGAAGAGTGAATTGGATGAAGTAGTCAAAAGTTATTAAGATAAATCAATACTAGGAATATAATGTACAATGTATATAACTAACACTATTGCATGTTGTATATGAAAATTATTAAGAGATTAAATCCTAATAAGAGTTCTCATCATATGGAAGAAATTTTTTTCTGTTTCTTTAATTTTGTATCTATATGAGATGATGGATACTCACTAAACTTATTGTGGTAACTGGGGCTTCCCCAATGGCTTAAGCAGTAAAGAGTCTGCCTGCAATGTGAGAGGTGCAGGAGACAAAGATTCCACCCCTGGGTCAGGAAGATCCCCTGGAGAAGGAAATGGCAACCCACTCCAGTATTCTTGTCTGGAAAAACTCATGGACAGGAGACTGGTGTGCTAGTCTCTAGGGTTGCAAAGAGTCAAACATGGCTGGACACTCACACAATTCATTCATTTATTGTGCCAATTATTTCAGGATGAATGTAAGTCAAATTATTATTTGACACACCTTAAACTTATACAGTGCTGTATGTCAGTAATATCTCAATAAAACAAGAAAATAAAAAAGCAATACATGAAGAAACTCTGACAAAATTCCAAACTAAGGTCTTTTATCTTGAACAGATGTAACCTAACAAAGCACACTTGGAGAATATAAAATTTTTTCTATTTATTTCTTCATCAAAGTGTATTGATCACCCGCTACTTGCTGTGCTGAGTTGAGCTTGGACACTCAAAGTTCCCGGCTGAAGATTCCTGCCCTCAGTGATCTTTCAGTCTTGTGGTGAAGATCATGCAAACGAAACCTCAGAAGATAATTACTGTCACAGAGACATGTGCTAAGTGGTGTGCAGGTGCAGAGACCACTGAGGGGAGATGCCATCTAGTTGGACAGAACAAGAAGTGGCTCACCATGGAAACCAACAGAGCCTCTGTATGCTAGGCAGGGGAAGAGTTACTGTTAGGGGAAGCACATTGATTGAAACCACCCACCGTGGCCCGGCACCATAGTAACCATTTGCATGAGTTGTTTTACGACAGGAGGTCCTGGTAAGGAACAGGGAACGAATAAGCCACCACCAACTGGAAGAGTTCTGGAAAGGTCAAAAGGAGACACCACATGTCTGATCACCTCCCAGAATCCTCTCCAGCATCCATCTTGGCTGAACAAGGCATGCACCACCAGGAAGGACTCTGAGTCAGAATGACTGGCTAAAGACAACCTGGGAACTAATCCCATCACCCAGCCACACAGAGCAGAGCAGTTCTCCTGGGTTCCCTTACCCTACTGCTCTCCACCCGGGTGCCCTTTCCCAATAAAATCCCTTGCTTTGTCAGCACATGTGTCTCCCCTGACAATTCATCTCCAAGTGTTAGACAAGAGCCCAGTTTTGGGCCCTGGAAGGAGTCCCCCTTCCTGCAACACTACCAGTGAAAAGGAAGCATTGAGAAAGTTGTGAGATGGGTTGGCATGTTTGTAAAAGGACCAGTAATTTAGGCATCATCAGTGTGACTTAGGCATTTTTTTCCATCCATAGAGATAAGAGAGCAAATCATTTCTGACAGGTTCGGTGACTCTGTTTTGGAACTTTATCCTGAATACACTAAGGAAACTACTCTCATTATTTAGTCCGACTAGTCAAGAACCAGAAGGAATGATACATCCTGCAACTGCTGTTGCTTAGTCACCAAGTCTCGTGTCCCACTCTTTGTGACCCCACGGACTGTAACCTGCCTGGATCCTCTGTCCATGGGATTCTTCAGGCAAGGATACTGGAGTGGGTCGCCACTCCCTTCTCCAGGGGATCGTCCCAATCCAGGGATCGAACCTGAGTCTCCTGCTTGGCAGGCAGATTCTTTACCACCGAGCCATCCTACAGTTGCCCTATTACAAAATCTCAAAACGTTGGAATAAGGATTTACCTTATTCCAAATAAGCTTAAAAAAAAAAAAAAAAAAAAAAAAAACAGTTTACAGAATGTTGGTGGCTAAATGTTAGAGTTAAAAAAAAAACTTTCAAAAGAGAGTATCAAATTTACATTTACTATTGTCTACCCAGCCATTTTCCACCAAATGTACTCCAAGAGAAATTGCACAAAGTATATAATGGTAACAGTTAAACAGTTAAAACATTGCTATAGTCCAGTTTGTCAAGGAAATGTAAATCTTAATTTTTAGTTTCAGAAGGAAACTACTCTCTTAAAATTTGATTTCCTTTACCATCTGCTAAATACATTGTAGAGAGCATGTAAGTCAAATTTACTTATCTTTACATATGAACAACACTAGGAAATCCTAAAAAAAAATCTCAGTATGAGTTCTATTCATTTAGAAACGGCCAGAAAAGTAAATCTCACTGGAGGTAAACCCCAAAGAAAAGACCCTGCAGCTCTCAGGAAACATCATTTTTACACTTGAAGGAAAAGTATACTTGAGACATTATGTGTGTCTGTGTTAGTCACTCAGTCCTGTCCGAGTCTGTGACCCATGGACCGTAGCCCGCCAGGCTCTTCAGTCCATGGGATTCTCCAGGCGAGAGCACTGGAGTGGGCTGCCATGCCCTTCTCCACTTGAGATACTATACTTAGCAAATAATCTGAAATCCGAAAGGGAAACCTAAGTATTTTGACTTAGTGTTTTCTTTGAAAAAGCAACAACTTTATTTTGATCCAGATTTGATGAGCATTTTTCTTCTTACCAGCAATACAATGGCCATCTGAGTTTCTCACTAGGCAGTCTCCATTTCTGCAGAGCCCTCTGCAGAGCATGTCTTCTTGCATGACACATTCATCACTGTCACATTGCAGGGCCATTACTTACAGTTTAAGAAACATCCCTTTTTCTACCCAAGCAGTATGAATAACACTGAGCATGTTTTCCATTGTGAAAATGGTATTAGGACAATGATAATCAGCTGGCACCACCAAATGTCTGAAAGACTCAGACAATGACAAAGACGGTTGTGTCCACAACCATGTCCAGGAAGAAGCAGAAAGGAAGTCTTCTCAAGACTTCAAGGGGCCTGCTTGCCAACTGAACCTCTCAGGTTTGATGTCCTAGTAATTTCTCCCACTGTCCATGCTTTCTTTATGAATTACTCTTTTGTTTACATGGAGTTATGCTTTCATAGCTTCAATTTACTGAATTCTGGTAGACAGTATCTTGTTAAGGTGGATCAATTGGTGGAAAGAGAATAAAATTCTTTCTGCTTATTTAATGTATCCAGGTACCACTGGTTTTAAAGCACTCTCCATATGTAGGTTCAGAGATTTAAAAAAATTCAAAGCACCCCAAAATTCACAAAGATCAGGGTATCAGCTACAAATTAGTAGGTTCAGATGCATAAAGTTTATTTTTGTTCTTGGAAGACTCTTTTTGGGCTTGCTTGTGACTGGATATATCCTATATGGTACTAGATTAAGAGTTACTGCCACTGGGCATCCTGCCAATGTTGGATCTTATTTATTTCTAGTTCACCATTCTACATGCAAGAGGTAAAACCAACACGATACACAACAATAGCCATATTGTCAGGAAATCCAGCACCTGATCACAATCAGGGTAAACCAGGCTTCTCACGCATCAATTTTCCTTTTAGAAAGTCCATGTTGTTCATAATAAAAACTCCAGGGAGAAAACAGGAAGATGAGGCCTGATCTCTATTTCCTTTATTTCTTAGTTTAAGTTCTTAATGAGGTATGGGGATTACATGATGAAGAATGTGGGGAATTACAAATACGAGGCTTCTGGATTAAAATCTAAGAAGTGTGTTTCTGGGTAGGTGGTTATGGACATATAGGAAAGCTGTGATGGTGGAAGAAATTTGCTGGAGGGTGACAATGTGAACTTGAAACCGAGAGCAAAAGAACTTTGCCGATGCTTACCTCTGAGATCATTAGGTGTTTGTTTCAGGTGTCAAATGATTGATACTCAAGGAAGGTGGCTATAAGTAGAAGCTATGAATCAGACTGACTGACTCTGCTTTCAGTGTGTTCAGCTGATGTTATGGTTCATCAATGAGGTGCTACTTAATGGATAGGATAGTTGTTGTGGATTATTTCAAGTTGATTTTTCCAGCCTCCAAGGTCATACCCTGTGATCTTTGCCTCTCAGTATTCATGCCTTTATGCATATCCTCCCATTTTGAATCGTAAGTGATCTGTGCAACGAATAGAACATCAGTTCAGCTCAGTCACTCAGTTGTGTCTGACTCTTTGCAACTCCATGAACCGAAGCACGCCAGGCCTCCCTGTCCATCACCAACTCCTGGGGTTTGACCCAAACTCATGTCCATTGAGTCGGTAAGGCAATCCAACCATCTCATCCTCTGCCGTCCTGTTTTCCTCCTGCCCTCACTCTTTCCCAGCATCAGGATCTTTTCCAGTGAGTCAGCACTTCACATCAGATGGCCAAAGTATTGGAGTTTCAGTTTCAACATCATTCCTTCCAATGAACACCCAGGACTGATCTCTTTTAGTATGGACTGGTTGGATCTCCTTGCAGTCCAAGGGACTCTCAAGAGTCTTCTCCAACACCACAGTTCAAAATCATCAATTCTTCTGTGCTCAGCTTTCTTTGTAGTCCAACTCTCACATCCATACATGACTACTGGAAAAACCATAGCCTTGACTAGATGGACCTTTGTTGACAAAATAATGTCTCTGCTTTTTAATATGCTGTCTAGGTTGGTCATAACTTTCCTTCCAAGGAGTAAGTGTCTTTTAATTTCATGGCTGCACTCACCATCTGCAGTGATTTTGGAGCCCCAAAAAATAAATTCAGCCACTCTTTCCACTGTTTCTCCATCTATTTGCCATGAAGTGATAGGACCGGGTACCATGATCTTAGTTTTCTGAATGTTGAGCTTTAAGCCAACTTTTTCACTCTCCTCTTTCACTTTCATCAAGAGGCTCTTTAGTTCTTCTTCACTTTCTGCCATAAGGGTGGTGTCATCTGCATATCTGAGGTTATTAATATTTCTCCTGGAAATCTTGATTCCAGCTTGTGCTTCTTCCAGCCCAGCGTTTCTCATGATGTACTCTGCATAGAAGTTAAATAAGCATGGCAGAGGTGAATTCCTAGGCTAGGTCACCAGTGCTCTTTTAGCTCATTCTTTCTGGAGGAAGGCAGTGACAGTATCATGAAGGCAATCAAGAGGTCCTATGGAGAGGGTCCTGTGAGAAGGAACTAAGTCCTCCCACAAAGAGCCAGCACCAGCCTGACAACCATGCCAAGTGGATCCTCCAATCCCAGCTGAGCCTGCAGAAGTCCTTGGTCTCAATCAATATCTGAATGAACCTCGTGGAAACCCTGATCCAGAACTGCCTTGCCAAGTGAGACCAGAATTCCAGATGCACAGAAGCTGTAAACAAATTTTACTGTCATTTTAAGGCTTTGCATGTTGCAGTAATTCATTCAGAACAATAGATAGCTAACATTAAACTTCCTCTTCTATGCTTTCCATGGGATTTCCCCAGGTCACTCCAGTTGCCTCAAAAACACCTAACCTTGGAAACAAAGCCCTACACAGGCCTTCTCCTTGTAAGTTACTAATTGTTCACCAAAACCTATTTTCCTCAACATCCTGAGTTATCGGCTAAACCATAGTGCCCAGCCTCCCTGAGGTTAGGTGGGGCCATGCGATTAGGTTTTAGCCAGTAGGGGTGGGAAGAGTTGTAACTTCAAACCTGACTCATGAACTCTCCCAAGTGTGCTCCCCTCTGCTTTTTTCCTTCCCTGGTTGATTGGGATGCAACCTTCAGGGTGACTTTTGAAGGCCCATGGTAAAGATGGCATTGCCACCATCAGGCCAGGACCCTGGAAGACTGAGCAATGTGGATTGTTCCATAAGCAAGGAACAATCTTTGTTCTGATACAGCTAAGCTTTGGGAGAGTCTATTTGTTCCACCAATCTAGCTTATTCTAATCTACTTATTGCCAAGTCAGTCTCCAGATTTTCTGGAATCTTCATCAAATCTGTTTCCCAGAAAAAATTTCTTTTCACATGTGCTATTTCTTGAAGGTACTTTTATAAACTGGTAAACAAATCTATGATAATATGATCACCAAGTGGGCCTGGGTTAAGCATTCAGCAGTGCCAGATACATCCTGTAATTTAACAAGGTGCCTGCTGGCAGATCTACATTAAACTAAAGAAGCAACCCCAGAGCATTTCAAGAAACAGCAAGACAGTGAAACAGATTTTGGATGACAGACAGATTTTGAGTGACTCCAGTCACAGCATGCATAAACTTCCAACATTTGGAGGGTGTTGGCACTGAACTATAATCTCCCCCCAGAGTTTTAGTCTGGCTGACTCTAGGGAAGATGAAGTTTTGTCTATAACCTCAGTGACATCACATCATAACGTTTGCAGCTTCTAGACTGGCATTTGGGCTCATTTCTCATATGTAGTTGGCTGAGTATTTTTAATCCTCAAATGTTTTCCATGTCCTTTAGGCATCAACAGAGAGGAAGCCAAATATAGTGATCTGAGGATCTGTGGTTTTGTGATATCCTAAAACATTAAGGAAGATGCTACTATGCCTTGACAAAAGCATTTTAGCTTCAGCTTATTTTTTGTTTGTTTTGTGAAAATGAGATAAGAAGAAAAGATTAAAGAAAATATTCACATAGTGTTGGCTACACCTGCAAGGTGATGCCAACTAAGGAAAGATTATGCCAGCATCAGATTTTACCTTGATATTTTTTCTCACACACCTTTCTACCTAGTTCCCACTGCTATCCAAGTAGTCAGAGAGGAGTGGCTGTTGATCATGTCATCTTCTAGCTTACTAACACATTCGTGACCAGAGTATATGACAGCCACAGGGGTTAGTTTCTGCAAAAATCCCCTGGTCAGCAATGTATTAAGGTCTGCAAGTAGTAACAGAGAAGTTTAAGAATGTCTTTATGTGGAGAATAATAGTATGACATATGAAAACATTCTCTTTGTAATTGTGTCTTAACCAGGTACTCCAGAAAGTATAGCCCCAGGCAGAAAGCCTATGCTCAAGTCCTTTGTTAAAAAGTACAATTCTGATTCTTGGAAAAAATGGCTGAAAAGGCAAACCTTGAGGTCACCCCCTCTCAGAGGTCCAACAAAATTACAACTATTTACAGAGCAACTATAGGTGAGAAAGACTGAAATCTACTAGAAAAAATCTACAACTCCAGCGATCAAGAAGGAACCAAATGAGCTGGGTAGGAGGGTCAGAGTGATGGTATAATCAACATACATGTCCCCAGACTGATCACCAATAAACGGGAGAATAATTACAGTTGTGGAAGTCCTCTCCAAGGAGGGGGGGGGGGGCGGTATAAGCCCCACAGTGAGCTCTGAGGTCCAGAGAAGTGCCTTAGGAAGACAAACCCCCAGGATGTTGGGTTTTGAAGGTCAGCAGGGCTTACTTTCTGGAGAGCCTGAGGCCTGTGTAAGAGCCTCCACTCTTAGAGGAAACTCTGATACTTTGGCCACCTGATACAAAGAGCCAACTCATTAGAAAAGACCCTGATGCTGAGAGAGATTGAAGACAGGAGGAGAAGGGGAGGACAGAGGATGAGATGGTTGTATGGCATCACCAACTCAATGAACGTGAGTTTGGGCAAGCTCCAGAAGATGGTGAAGGACAGGAAGCCTGGCGTGCTGCAGTCCATGGGGTCACAAAGAGTTGAACACAGCTAAGTATCTGAACAACTCTTAGAGAAAGCACAAATCTCAACTGCTCTGGGACCCAAAGAAGAAGCAGTATTTAGAAAGGAGCTTGGGTCAGACCCACCTGCTGATCTTGGGCAGTTACTCAGAGAAGGAGGCAAGGGAGTTCATCGGTGGATGCAGAAACGGCTGCCATTTGGGAATCCTCCCTCTATCTTACTAGCCTCAAGACCCAATCTCACCCCATTCAACCAGCCTGTAGGCTCCAGTACTGAGATGGGCAGAAACACAGCACCACTCACCAGCAGGCAGGCTGTCTTTAGACCCCCTGAGCCTACTGACCCACCCCTGGACATGGCTCTGTCCACCAGAGTACCCTGGAACTAGCCACAGACATCAGTGTGTGAGACAAGACCCTGGAATCCCAGGGCTCTACCAAAGGAGATCCCGAGTCCCATCACTGTCCCCAGAAAACTGGCTCTAGCCTTGAGACCACCAAAGGGAAGCACTAGCCCCAGGACCACTGCAGCCTGCTGGGGCAGGGCCCAGTCAACACCACCAGGCTGGGATCAGCCCGGGACACAGGATCTGGCCCACCAACCAGTAGCCAGCAACCTCCACACAGGGCAGGACCTGGTAACCAACAAGACCAGAGGCCAGCCACACCTACCAAACCATCCACCGAAGTCAGCCCACCGTAACAAAGGACCTGTTATGCAGCCCACATAAGGGACATATAGCTCTGGAGACCAGAGAGGAGTGAGGTGGAGGCAGTATGCATAGGACGTCTCCTGCCTAAGAAAAACTTCAAGGTCAGGAAACACAATCTATCAGGCACATAGAAACAAAAACAGCAAATTAGGAAAAATGAGGAGATGGAAGAATACGTTTGAAACAAAGAAACAAAATAAAATTCTAAAGAACTAAGTGAAGAGGAGGTAGGCAGTCTACCTGATAAAGAGTTCAAGATAATGACCACACAGATGACCAAGGAATCTGGGAGAAGAATGGATGATACAAAATTAATATACAGAAATCTGTTGCATTTCTACACGCTAACAAACTATTAGAAACAGAAATTAAGAAACAACCTCACTTATAGTTGCAGCAAAGAGAATAACATACCTAGGAATAAATTGAAGAAGGTAAAATCTGTACTCGGACAACTATAAGACGTTGATGAAAGAAACTGAAGACAATACAAACAGATGGAAAAGTATACCACCTCTGGTATCGGAAGAATTCATGTTTTAATGAGCATGCTACCCAAAGCAATGTACAGATTCAATACAATCCCTATCAAAGTACCAAAGGCATTTTTCACAAAACCAGAACTAATAATTTTAAAATTTGTTTGGAAATACAAACGACCTTGAATAGCCAAAACAATATTGAGAAATAACAGAGTTGGAGGTATCACTTTGACTTCAGACAATACTACAGAGCTAAGTAATCAAAAAAACTACTGTACTGGCACAAAAAACAGACACAAAGACCAACAGAACAGAACAGAGAGCTTAGAAACAGACGCATGCATTTACGGTCAACTAATTTATGACAAAGGAGGTAAGAATGTACGATGGAGGAAAGGCAATTTCTTCAAAAAGTCACGCTGGGACAGCTACATGGAAAGGAATGAGATTAGAATGTTCCTTCACACTATATACAAACACAAACTCAAGATGGATTGAAGACCTAAATGTAAGGCTGGAAAACACAAAAATCCTAGAAGAAAAACATAGGCTGAGCACTCTTTGACGTAAATTGTATAAATTTTGTGTTGGGTAGTTCTCCCAAGGCAATGGAAACACAAACAAAAATAAAACAAATGAGAGCTAATTAAACTTAAAATCTTTTGCACCGCAAAGGAAACCACTGACAGCAAAAAAGATAACCTATTGAAGAGGAGAAAACATTTGCAAATGATATAACAGATAAGGGGTTAGTATCCAAAATACAAAAAGAGCTTACACAATTCAATTTAAAAATACCCAAACTCAATTAAAAATGGACTGAAGACCTGAAAAGATGTCTTTCCATGGAAGACACACAGATGGCATGAGCAAGAAAAGATGCTCAAGATGAACACGAAAAAGAAGAAGATGCTCTGACAATCACTAATTGTCAGAGAAATACAACTCAAAACATAACTCCCTTGTCAGAATGGCTATCATCAAAAAACCACAAATAACAAATGTTGGCCAGGATGTAGAGAAAGGGAACTCTCATACACAGTTCGTGGGAATGTAAATTGGTTACAGCCATTGTGAAAAACACTATGGCATTCTTCAAAAATATAAAACCAGAACTCCAATATGACGCAGCAATTCTACTTCTGGGTAAATATCTGAAGAAAATGAAAACATGAATTCCAAAAGATACAGGCACCCTAATGTTCATAGCAGCATTACACACAACATCCAAGACATTGAAGCAATTTAAGTGTCCGTCAGTAAATGAATGGATAAAGATGTGTTATATATACAATGGAATACTACTCAGTCATAGAAATGAATGAAATTTTTCCATTTATAATAACATGGATGGGCCTGGCGGGTATTATGTTTAGTGAAATAAGAGACAGATAAAGCCAAATACTGTATATTATCAAATATATGTGGAAACTAAAAACAAACAAATGGATAAAACAAAACTGAAACAAACTCGCAGATATAGAGAACAAACTAGTAGTTTCCAGTGGGGAGAGGGAAGTGTGCAGGGGCAAGAGAGGAATAAGGACTAAGGTACAAGCTACTGTGTATAAAATAAATAAGATACACGGATATTTTGCACAGCACAGGAATCTAGCTACTATTTTATAATAACTTTAAGTGGAGTATAATCTAGAAAAATTTTGAATCACCATGTTGTATGCCTGAAGCTGCTGCTGCTGCTGCTAAGTCGCTTCCGTCGTGTCCGACTCTGTGCAACCCCGTAGACCGCAGCCCACCAGGCTCCGCTGTCCCTGGGATTCTCCAGGCAAGAACACTGGAGTGGGTTGCCATTTCCTTCTCCAATGCATGAAAGTGAAAATGAAGTCACTGAGTCGTGTCCAACTCTCAGCGACCCCATGGACTGCAGCCTATCAGGCTCCTCTGTCCATGGGATTTTCCAGGCACGAGTACTGGAGTGGGATGCCATTGCCTTCTCCATGCCTGAAGGCTAGTATATTATAAATCAACAACACCTCAATGATATAATGAGTACGATCCTGGGGAGCAGAGGTAAGGGTCAAGAGGAGTGGTGCAAAGGAAAGAGGAGTTGCATTTATCCAGTGATTCCATCACCTGTCAGCCAAAAATTCTTTCCACGGGGTGTAAACTCCCCTGAATTTCTGGGTTGTACTTGGGGAGGGATATGTCACTATAGATTAGTTTGCATCTGTAGTTTATATAAATATAATAAAAATGCATGCTCTCTTTTTTACCGTTTTTTTTTCCTACTCATTCACTCAGTGCAATGATTTTAAGATTCATTCCTTTTGTAGCTTGTATGAACAGTGGTGGTCAGCATGCCCTAATGCGATCCTTCTTGATATCCCTCATCCAGCGTGACTGGGACCTGTGACTTGCTCCTGACCAGTAGAACATGGCTACAGTGATGGATGCCCTGTTCCTGCTTATTTCACTTTTTAAAATGAAAAAAATTGTTAAAATTAGATCTTTACCTCACCTAGAATTTATTTTGAATTATGATATGATGTAAACTTCTAAATTCTAAAATAGCTTATGCATGCATGCATGCTCAGTCACTTCAGTCATTTCTGACTCTTTGCGACGCTATGGACTGTAGCCCACCAAGCTCCTCTGTCCTTGGCATTCTCCAGGCAAGAATACGGCGATGGTTGCCAGGCCCTCCTCCAGGGGATCTTCCCGAGCCAGGGACCGAACCCACGTCTGCACTGCTGGCAGCTTCTTTAGCCCCTGAACCACCTGAGAAGCCCAGTTCCCTAAACATCTTATTGATTTCTTTTCTCCATCAGGTTGTGGTGCCAGCTGTATCATATATTACATTCATATACCCAGAACATATTCTGAATGAGGAAGAACTTTTCAATACTAAAAACCAGTAGGGAGAAAAATTAAAGAAGAAATATAATGAGAAAAATTTAAAAAGATAAAAAGCTACTATGTGGGAAAAAAATTGGCAATGAAAATGGGAAAAAAATGTTTTTTCCCTGATGATAAAGGTCTTAAAATTTTGTGTGCAAAGGAATCTATAAGAGAAGAAATACAAGTTTCTGGTAAACATAATCATAATAAAAACTAACAAGTATGAACAACAGAATGCTGAGTCACCAGACTAATTGCTTTACATGAATCTCATTTCATCTCCACAACAGCCTTATGAAGTAATTGAGTTTAAGTATATTTTAATTTCAGAAAGATACCAAGATATTATGTATCTTCATTTAGTAAATTAGCAAAGTTCATTGAAATACTGTTTGTGAGAAAATTTCCCAAGACATGAAAAGCACACTTCATAAAAAAAAAAATCATAAATTAAATTTCAGCAATTAAAAAACTTTTGATATTTAAAATACACTATCAAGAAATACAAGGACACAAGCTGGAAGAAAACATTTGCATTAAATACCTGATAAAAGGGCTTTTATCCAGGATTTATAAAGAAATCTCAAAACTCAGAAAATGGTGAACAACCCATTTAAAAATTAGGTAAAAGACTGGAAGAGACCCTTCACCAAAGAAGATAGACAGACAGCAGATAAGCACATGAGAAAGCTCAACATGATGAGTCAGTAGAAAGATTCAAACTAAAACCACAGTGAGATCCTACTACATAAACATTAGTATGGCTAGTATTAAAAGATTGGCCATATCATGTGTTGACAAGGCTTTGAATCAAGTGAAATTCTGCTACACTTTGATGGGAATGTTCAGTGGAGTACCATGATGGAAAAAGAGTTTGCACTGAAAGCCAACTTCAAAATTTCTTATTTAAGTATTCACATATCGTGTAATCCAGAAATCCCACACTTAGGTATTTGCCCAAGAGAAATAGAAGCATCTTCACAGGAAAACTGGAACACAAGTGCTCATAGCAGTTTTTCTTTTTCTTTTTTTTTTTTTTACAAAATAGCCAAAATGTAAAACAAGCAAAATATCTCAGTGCGGGGAAAAAGGAACAATTTGCAGTAGATCCATACAATAGATTATTCCTCAGCAATAAAAAGCAAGGAACTTCTGTCACACAGGAAACTTGGATAGATATCAAAAACCTTATGTTGAGTGAAAAAAACCAGATCCAAAAGTGTACTTACTGTGTGATTCTGTTTATATAAAACTCTAGAATAGATAAACTAGTCTGTAGTGACAGATCAAGGGTTGTCCAGGCCCAGGAAGTAGGGAACACAAAGGGACATATTCCTGGAAAGATTCTATATCTTAATTATAATAATGGTTGCATACATACATTTTTCAAAACTCCTTGACATTTAAGCTTAAATTGGACTATTTTATTGTAGGTATATTGTACCTTTATAAAGCTGACTATTGAAAATGATTTTCATCCCAGTGGGATTTTGTTTTTACATTACTGAAGCTGAAATACTTTTAAAAATAACTTGAAAAAAAGTTTTGTTACAAAAAAGAAGCTTTGTTAAAGAAATAATGACATAGTTTCATGCTGAAGAATTATACATTTATTATACAAATTGTGAACACTATTTAATGACATCTGAAACTAATCAAAATGGATTTTTAAGGGAAAGGAGAGTCACATAACTCTATGTGAATTGTATCTCTCTTTAGAATTTTAAAATCAGCCATTATGGCTTTAAATTTAATTTCTTCTGTGCTTGTATGCTCCCTTGTTATCTTTTTAAGTTGTGGAAAAATGCTTGTTTATATGTGTAGTCTTTATGCAAATTATTGTGCTTCCTAAGGATAACTTTTTTTGTTCCTGACTTTTATTCATAGTGGTGAGGAAAGAAGAACATAAGTACATAATCTGTTTCTTCAAGATCTGGGAATATACCTAGTAAGGTGGAAAATATATTTTGCAGGTTTTTTTTTTTTTTTTTTCTTTACAGGATTGACCGAAACCAGGCACACTGAAAATATTTCATATGAAAAGTTGGTTATACCAACTTTAAATAATAATGCATTTAAATAGGCAAGGCTTATTGTGACTGTGCTATTTTCTTTCTTAAAAGTTCAAATTCATGAATTTTTGCACAGTACATGATTTTATGTCTAAAAATAATTATAAAAACTCAGAAGAAAATGATTCACCTTATTTCATATTTGCTCTAAGATTTTTATCCTTTTAATTGTCCTTGTGGGTATCTGTGTCTCAGAGGGGTATCTCACATCCTAGAAGTTACCCCAGGTCTCTTTAACTGAAGGAATGGAATAAAAAATTGAGTTCTCAGGCAAAGCCTGGTAGGGAAATGGAATATCCTCCCATTTAGTCTTCATAGCATTAAAAGTACAATGGTCTAGTATAATTCAGGGAATGAATACTTCTACTAATAAAATATTTTAAGATTTATTTTACTTTGCTCAAAACATCTTCAGTGCCTCCCAGACAACAATGAAATAAAGTCTTCTTTCTGAGAGTGGAATTCAAGGCCTTCCATGACCTGTCTTTGGTTCCACAACTTACCAGCTATGACTTTGAGCAAGGTACTCTTTTCTGCCTGAGCTTCTAGTTTCTTCATATCAAAAAATACATAGAAGAGTAATGTCCTGCTCATAAATTTGATGTGGCCAATAATGAAAAAAAATTTTTTCTCACATTATATGTGTGGCATATAGTGAACAGTTAGTAGAGGGAGATATTTATTTCATGTTGCTATATTTGCCTGCTTTTTTCTTTTTAATTTCCCTACTGTGTTGTAACTTAAAGGATCAATGTTGTTTTTATTTTTGCTTTTCTCTTGTCTATTCAGTGGGCATTTATTGAAGGGTTACCATTGCCAGGCATCACGCTGGGCGCTGATGCTACAAGAGCAAAGGAAATGAACATGGCACCACCGTCAAGTAGCTTCCAGTCCCATGCTCAGAGAGTCAATAAATAAGAATTCAAGAAAAAAAGTAGGTAGTGACAAATATCAGCATGGGATGGAGGGATAGGGAGACCCAATCTTGATGGCTGCTGTTAGAGAAGGCCTGAGAAAGGAGAAGGACACCATGCAAAGAGCCGAGGAAGAGGGCATACTGGTAAAGGGAATAGTACGGGCGACGGTTTAACATAGTTTGGTAGGTGAATGAGCAGAGAGAAGGGGCTGGAAATTAATGAGCAAAGGGGAGATAGTCCTGAGGTTTGCCTAGAAAAGCCTCCAGGGGCCAGATGTTGGGGACTTGGCAGGGAGTTTGGGCAACATTCTATGTGCTGTGGAAAACCACGGCAGAAATCTACATGGCCAAAAGACCACTCTTGCAGGAGCTGAGACTGGAATGAGTGGGGCTTGGTAGGTGGGATGGTACAGAAGGGGACAAGGGTGGAAGAAGATGTCTAGCACTGGCTTCTGCTGGCCCCTTCGCCCTCAGCTGTGTTCCTTCCCGGCGGCCTCCAGCTCTACAGCCACTTCTGTCTTCCTCTCCACGTGACACGCTGGGCCTTTGCACCATTTATTTTCTCTGCCCGGGATGTTCTTCACCCAGGTCACTGACAGACTGGCTGGTTCTTATTCTTTGGGTCACAGCGCAGAGTCACCTTTTCAGAGAGGCCTTTCTCCCTTCTTGATGGATGCACAACTAAGAATTTTTTTGAATCAATGCAAATTGATTCAAAATTTGCAATGCAATATTTAGCTCATTATAAAAAGGGTGCCTGATGAAAATAATAAACCTAATATTTGAGTAAATAAGTGTAATTGTTTTTACAAGTAAGTCATGGAAGACTTTAGTAGCTGATTTTGGAAGCTTGAAGCTGAAGGGCAGAAGACGTTTCTCAGCACTTCAGCGCTGTCAGCCACTCCACAGCTCTTGCAGTCACTATAATGCTACTACTGACTCACGTTAGGCGAGGAGCAAATGGTTTGGGGTTTTCTGCTTTTTCTCTGGCAGCCTCTTCTTGTCTTCATGGTCTTTGTAGTCTGCAGTACGAACCTTCGTGGAGGTTTATCACGGGTGCTGTAAAACATGCTTTTTAAAAAGTTTCACCTCGTTAGGACAGTTTGAGGTATAAAATTTGGCATTCTGCTTTTAACTCATCTTAACAAGATGCAAAGAATTCCCAAGGAGGATATTTTCTCAAAATTATAACCTCAGTGGAGTCTGATAACTAAAAGTTAAACATACATCTTAAAGAGTTTTGTTTGTTCATCTGTCAGTCTATTTCCTTATTTATTTAACTAGTTAAAAGTTCTTCACAACCGCATGTTTACCTAAATAACATTAATAGCTTGCATGATCATCACATAGAGTAGCAGTTACTCTATAGTTATAGCGATAATAAACACAAATTTTAATTTTAACTGAGTCTTTGTAGAATCTGAAGCATAAGATAGATTTTTCATTTCAGATTATGTCTATAATGTTTATCTACAGTTAAAAATAAATACTCAGATATTAACAATGAATCTTAATGATATATTTTGTTTTTATTTCTAATGTTACTTTCATTAGTAAGGCTGGAAACCCACATGTTTACCTAATCATTAATTACTGACACATTTAGAGCTGCCAAAAATGCCCTTGAAATAGGCATTCGGGTATTTTGCCTTCCAAAGGCTGAGGTCAAAGAAAAATTGCAGATTTTGTCTGAATATAAAGACCCAAACAAAAATTGAATACATCTCTGCTTACCACCATTGCCTCCAAAAGAGACCCCTGCTTTATTATTAGTCATATATTAATTATTAACTGGTTTTTCCTTCTTTCTAAAGATTTCCTCTGTCCCTTCTTTGAATGCTGCTCAATAGGAATACTAATTCTATCTTGTTCAACAGTGCGTTCCCTGGGCCCAGAAACCTCCCTGGCACATAGCAGGAGTGCAGTGAATCTTTGCTGAGTGGATGGACAGATGGATAACACACAGTAGTACAGGCAAGAGATAATGTGACCTGACTATTGCAAAAGAAATGTGGAAAGTAATAGTTTTTTTTTTTGGCGTACAGAATCAATAGCCCCAGCTAAAGGAGTGAATGGTAGTAGATGAGGACAAATTATTAAGCAGGGTTGATTTCCAGGGTTCTGGACTGAGAAATTTTTGTATCTTCAGTGTTTAGTATCCAGCCTAACACATAGTAGGTACCTCACTGATGTTTGTTAAATTAGTGAATTGACTCAAGCTTGGACTTTGATAGATTTGATTAGCAGTTATGAAATTGACAAGCACCTACAAGCATTCTGGACGTGATATTCCCAAATCTGTGCTCACTGCTGATACCTGATGCTCCCATTGCTTCCCAGTGGCTGAACACTGCAGGCAGAGGCCACTGAGGGGCAGCGTGGTGAACTTTACTGGCGGGCGGGGGAGAGAGCCAGGCAAGTGTGATGACTCGCTGTCATTTGACTTGGGGTTTCAGCCAGGTTGCTATAAAGCTTTGCAGTACCTCACCTTCTTCCCCAGAGGAAAATAAAGAACGCTAATTTAGAAAAATACGGCGAATTTTCAAATTAATTATTGGAACAGTATCTGAACCATGAAAAAATTCTGCTTCCAAAAGAGGATTAAAAAAGAGCATAACGGCACTAATTGTCATAGAGTCTTTGCTACATTTTATAGATTTTTCGTTTTGTAAAGCAGTGATTCATTTCAAAGGAAAAAAGTTGAACAGCAATTCCAGCGAAAAGTTAAATTAATACAGACATTAGCCCAGACTCTACACGGGTGATGTTGGCAGGCTACATGAAGCTCTTGCTCCCGTGGACACCATACATGGGAAGACAACCTCCCAATTTCTTAGTCATTTACTAAATTGTGAGCTCTGATGTGTCCTCACCCCGGAATTCATTATATGGCTTCATGGGTTTGCTGGCCCTCCAATTAGCCACTTTTCCTGCCTGATTTCTTAAGAAAGGGACAAAGCTATTTGAATATGGCCATATCCTGCACAATATGGAGTCTGTCATTTTTCCCCTCTCAATGATTTTACAAATAATGATGTGCTGAGCAGAGAGAAGATAACCATTTCAGCATGTGCCCACCAATCATCTCTTATTGTTTTCAAAGAATGAGCAAGTGTTCTTCTACACTTTGGGTCAAAACAATTTTTTTAAAAAATGACTAGAGTCATATGCACGCCTATGTGGAAAAGTTTCACTTTTAGAATCAACAAAATCATTGTATCCTCTCCTCACTGACCCCACTCCATCAAATCTCCATCATTTGTAATGAGTCTGAAAGCTTGTAAGCCTGATATTCTTTCCCCACCCACCCTGTCCCCACTCTCACTGGTTCTGTGGACTTCAGGTGACCAGAGGATAACACAGGGGACTGGGAAAATAACAGGCCTCCGAAGGGACAGGCCTGCCTTCAAATCTTGTTTCAGTCCCATCATTGCTGTTTGACCCTAGGAAAGCTGCTTATGTTCATCTGTGCAATGGGTTTCATAATGAACACCACGCGAGGCTTTAGAGACGGTGCGCGCCTTTGAGATAGATGCAGATGAAGTTCCTGTCGTGACTGATCGTAGCTGTCACTGTTGCTGCCTAAATCCTCAGAGCACCCCGATTCGTTCATTTATCAATAGGATCATCTTCCCTTAAGTTCTATATTGTGAAACTGTCTCATATTCCATATATTAAACATCACTCTGTCATTCCTCATTTATTCATTTAACAAATATGAGCTGTGAAATTATTATGTGTTGGATCTGGCACGAGTCCAGCTGTCCTAGAAATCCCTGCTTTGTGGAAGACTGTGTCAGGCTGCCTTGTGGTATTAAGAAAAATCCAGGGTATCCTTTATTTAAATATCTATATTCATTTCAATATTAACCAGCTTGTTGGGTGCTCCTATTTTGGAAAGCACGCTGCTAGCACTAGAATAAGATACAGACCAGAAGGGAGTTTTTTATCTCATAGTTGAGGCAGCTACAGGCAAAGTATTTCAAACAAGTAACTTAATAAACTTCACCTCATGGCAAATAGATGGGGTAAAAATGGAAACGGTGATAGACGTTATCTCCTTGGGCTGCAAAATCACTGTGGATGCTGACTGCAGCCATGAAGTTAAAAGACACTTGCTCCTTGGAAGAAAAGCTATGACAAACTTAGCATATTAAAAAACAGAGACATAACTTTGCTGACAAATGTCCATATAGTCAAAGCTATGGTTTTACCAGTAGTCATATACAGATGTGAGAGTTGGACCATAAAGAAGGCTGAGCACCAAAGAATTGATGATTCTGAAAAATGGTGCTGAAGAAGACTCTTGAGAGTCCCTTGGGCAGCCAGGAGATCAAACTAGTCAATCATAAAGGAAATCAGTCCTGAATACTCATTTGAAGGACGGACGCTAAAGGTGAAGCTCCAAAAGTTTGGCCACCTGATGCAAAGAGCTGACTCACTGGAAAAGACCCTGATGCGGGGAAAGATTGAGGGCAGCAGGAGAAGAGAGCAACAGAGGATGAAGTGGTTGGATGGCACTGCTGACTCAATGGACATGAGTTTGAGCAAACTCTGGGAGACAGTGAAAGACAGAGAAGCCTGGCCTGCTGCAGTCCATGGAGTAGCAAAGAGTCAGATATGACTGAGCAACAACTTAATAAATACATTCATAATTTAGGTCTGGAGTCTTAGATTTTATTGCCTCTATCATGGGAGGCCATATAAAATCTGAGGGACCATAGAGGGAAAATATATATATAACATATTCATATATATATATTAACACTTAGATAAGATTACAGCTTTTCAGACATGAAAAATATACAGTTTATATGTTCAATAAAGCACCTAAAACTGTTATGTCTAGATATTAATAAAAATCCTATTTTTTAGATGTGATTGTTTTATTTTTGTTTGTTTGTTTCTCTTAATCTCTGAACTGTTGGGTCTCAGATTTTCTAATCCCAAATATTCTGAGAAGAGATTACATCCCACGCCTGATTCTCTAGGGACTTCCAAGACAGATAGAGCATGGATAATTGGTATCTGCAAACAGTATATCATATCTTGCTTCAGTCAAAAGTTCTTGTACTTTTCCTACTGAACTTTTGGCCAGACCTATTGACAAACAGCAAAGTAGATGGAGTCTGCTAGTGAGCATGAGCCCAGAGGCTTTGAACCCAACCCAACTGCACTGAGAATTTAGCAGTGTAGGAGAGGATCCAATGCTTGGCCAACCCAGAGGGAGAAGTATTTGGCCAGGAGCCCCTGGGGGAGCCTGTTCACCAAGCAGGATTATAGAGCAGTGGAGGGAGTCAGGAGTGTCTGTCAGGCTCTGTGAACCCAGATGCGGCCTGGTCTGTGAGGATAATTAAAACCTCACCCTGAAAGGAGTGACCCAGTCTTCTGAGTGTTCAGAATATGTGAAAAATTTCCAGAAATGATTTTACATTTTATTGCAATTAAGTAGCTACTGTGTGCAAATCTCCATGTATGCGGCTGTAACTTGGTGTTTTGCATGACCTTGATTCTGCTTTTATTCTCCTCAAGAAAGTCCACCAGCAAAATCGGGTTGTTAGGGAGCGGAAAGTGCTCTGTTTGTCATTACTGAACTGAAATGCTTCCATCAACCCTGAATTACAGGAAGAATCTCCTGTACTTAGCTATTGTTTGCATCATCGTCACCATCATTATTCCAGGCTCCTGAAGGAGAGACGAGAGTGCTTCTTGTAATGCCAACTGTGATTTGCATGTTCATAGAAGGTTTGAAGTTTCAGAAATTAAATGTCGGGGTGTAAAATTTTCTTGAAGCAAGAAAGTATGATTGCATCGAACTTTCAAAGTACAATCAAAGTCTAAAGGAAATATAATTATTATTGTCGGTTTATCACCTCAAACATGTTGTTGTAAATGTCATTATATCAGATGAGTTTGGTAACAGGTTTTCCATTTTGCACTTTATTTGACAAGGTGATTCATTGTTTAGTGCAGTTTAAGATGTCAGTCCTTCTGGAAGGAATTGAGCTGAGCTGATGTGCATAAGAACATTCTTCCATCAAAGTATATGATTAAAGAAGGGTTAGACTCCTGAAATATTGTTTCCAAACTTGCTGTGAATAAGAGCAGTTTCTTTGTCGAGATATAATTCACCACAGTTTGCTACATCTGGGAAAGTGTATGTAGACTACTCACGCAGCTATGGCATTTTGCATAGAGCTAAGTCTCTGCAGAACTGTCCTCCTTCGAATAAGTTTGTGTGCAGCATGGAAACCTAGTTAGTAACTGAAGTTGTGTGCTTTTGTGGGTTTCACAGACACAACTGAAGCACCTTAGCAGCAGCAGCAGCAGCAGGTAGCTCAAAGATAAAGAATCTGCCTTCAATGCTGGAGACCTGGGTTCTATCCCTGGGTCAGGAAAATTCTCTGGAGAGGGGCATGGCAACCTTCTCCAGTATTCTTGCCAGGAGAATCCCACGGACAGAGGAGCCTGGTGGGCTATGTCCATGGGGTCGCAAAGAGTTGGACACAACTGAGCGACTAGCACATATACACACCTCACAATAAACTCGGGTGACAGAGTAAGCATTTGGCTCAACATCTTTGTATGCAATATGTTGGATTAGTTTGTGTTAGTCACCCCATATAGGTAGTTCACAAGAGAGCATCCAGCTTTTGAGCTCCAAAAGGGAGCCAGAATCTTCTTTTTGGCATTATGATGATGCCAAAAGCATTTCCTTTTTCTCTTTGTTAAAGTCTTACATCAAAATTTTAAATAAGAACATAGATCTTTGTAATAAAAAACATCGTTTATATATACCCACGAAGAACTAGGAATCAGACTAATTAATACATTATCTCTCATATTCAAAACAACCTTGCCAATTATTTGCATCCTCATTATACAATTGAAGGATCTGAGACTCTGAAAGTGTAAGTAATTTGCCTAAAGACATACAGATGTTGAGTGACAGAGCTGGGATTTGTCACCCCAAGACCCCAGTGCCCAAAGTTCTTCATCTTCTGTAGTTGGTGTGTATCTAAAGCACATCAAACATGCCTTTTTTTTAGCAGTGTTGTCTATAGGTTTTAGAGCTTGCTTAGGCAATTCCTATATTTATATATAGTGTCTTTCAAAATTCCACTTGGTACCTGACTGATAGTATCTTGTTGTAGGTGCAACTGTTTACATCAAAGAGAACGGAAAGATGGAACATTCTTGGGACTTCCCTGGTGGTCCAGTGGTTAAGAATTCACCTGCTAATTCAGGGGACACGGGTTCGATCCCTGGTCCAGGAAGATTCCACATGCCATGGAGCAACTAAGCCCATGTCCCATAACTACTAAGTCCCTGGTGCCAGAAGCCCTTTCTCCACAACAAGAGAAGCCACTGCGGGAAGAAGCCCCCTCACCGCAGCTAGAGAAAGCCCGTACTCAGCAACAAAGACCTACTGCAGACCAATATAAACAAAATTTTTTTAAAAGCTGGACCATTCTTTCTTTTCTTTTTCCAAATTCAAATACATGCTGATTTCAACAAAGATCAAAATGGCCCAAGGCTCTCAGAGGGAAATTAGATACAAAGGAACTCCCAAGTATTTTCCAAATTATATTATTCAGAATTGACCAGGTAGAGAATGTCATGTGATAAAAGTCCTTTTTAAAACTGGACAGGCTTTTTATGAGAGACATAATGACCAACATTTGATAATACAAAATAATTGTATTTATGCAATTGCCACTAAAAATGACAGATATGTCATAGCTGAATAATATCTTCTCCAATGATAAAAGAAGAGGCAGATTTGATGCTTATATTGGTTCAAGGTTGAAATATTTTCAAGGCCTCCTCCCTGCCAGTTTATCTTGAGGATAGGGGAGTCCAGGATAATTTGCATGGCTCTAAGCCAACCAGTTCATTCTAAAGGAGATCAGCCCTGCGATTTCTTTGGAAGGAATGATGCTAAAGCTGAAACTCCAGTATTTTGGCCACCTCATGCGAAGGGTTGACTCATTGGAAAAGACTCTGATGCTGGGAAGGATTGGGGGCAGGAGGAGAAGGGGACAACTGAGGATGAGATGGCTGGATGGCATCACGGAATCGATGGACATGAGTCTGAGTGAACTCTGGGAGATGGTGATGGACAGGGAGGCCTGGCGTGCTGCGATTCATGGGGTCGCAAAGAGTCGGACACGACTGAGTGACTGAACTAAACTGAACTGAACTGAAGCCCTGTGTGGGCTCTGCTTCTTGGAGTTGGATTCAAGACTCCAAATTTGGGATCCACTGGAATACTCAGGTATCCCAAACTAGAGGAGGAACTCCCATGACTTCCTGTTTACATTATGGCAGCAGAAGCTTTGACACCTCAGGTTTGTATGTGTATTTAACCATAGATTTCTTGATTGATGTTACCAAAAATCAAGCCATCTCCAGGTACGAGGGCTTGTTTTCATTTCCATTTAGATTTTTAAAATGTTTATCGGTATTCATATGTCTGCCCACACATACCTACCAACAAACACACACTTGATGGTTTCAAATTCTGTAATAGAATAAAAGCAATTATCATATATCCCATAAATAACCCATTGCTTGGGAAGCAATAGAGCACTGTAGAGTGCATGGTGTCGGATGTGTGGACTCAGATCCCAGTTCTACTTCCATACTATTTCTGAGAGTTTGGGCAATTATTTAACTTCTCTCTTCTCAGCTTCTCCATATTTAAGTGGTGTCTACTTCATAGATTTATATGGGTAATATTTGTAAAGCACCTGGGAGAGTATTTGGGTACATACTGAGTGCTATATAACTATTTGCTTAGTAAGATTTTTTTTTCTTGAAGCAATATGGTTATCTATTACCTCACATCCCTTAGAATGTCTATTATAAAATCAAAACTATAATGAGGTATTACCTCACACTGGTCAGAATGTTTGGCCATTATAAAAAAAAAATCTACAAACAATAAATGCTGGAGAGGGTGTGAAGAAAAAGGGATCCCTTTTACACTGTTGGCAGGAATATAAATTTATACAGCCACTGTAGAGAACAGTATGGAGGTTTCTTAAAAAAAAAATCCAGAAATAGAACTACTATATTACCCAGCAATCCTACTCCTAGGCATATACCTGGATAAAAGCATAATTCCAAAAGATACACACACCTCCATGTTCAGTGTAGCACTATTTGCAAAAGTCAGGACATGGAAGTAACCTAAATGTTCAGAGGAATGAACAAAGAAGATGTGGTACATATATACAATGGAACACCACTCAGGAATGAAACTGGGTCATCTGCAGAGGCATGGATGGACCAAGAGACTATCACACAGAGTGAAGCGAGTCAGAAAAAGAGAAACAAATATTGTATATATCCACAGAATATATGTGGAATCTAGGAAAATAATTCAGATGCACCTATTTGCAAAGCAGAAATAGAGACACAGACATAAAGAAGAAGTGTATGGACACCAAGGGGGGAAAGAGAGGGTGGGATGAACTGGGAGATTGGGATTGACATATATACACTACTATGTATAAAACTGATAACTAATGAGAACCTACTGTATAGCACTGGGAGAAAAAAAAGAAGGTACCATCTGTTTATAAATCATATATTGAGTTAACTTTAAAAACACATTCCAATAGACATTAGGTGCTGGCAAATACTGTGTGATTCCACTTATATGAGGTACCTGCTGCTGCTGCTAAGTCATTTCAGTCGTGCCCGACTCTGTGCGACCCCATAAACGGCAGCCCACCAGGCTCCCCCGTCCCTGGGATTCTCCAGGCAAGAGCACTGGAGTGGGTTGCCATTTCCCTCTCCAATGCATGAAAGTGAAAAGGGAAAGTGAACTCATCAGTCACGTCCGACTCTTCGCAACCCCATGGACTGCAGCCTACCAGGCTCCTCCGTCCATGGGATTTTCCAGGCAAGAGTACTGGAGTGGGGTGCCATTGCCTTCTCCATATGAGGTACCTAGAATAGTCTAATTCATAGAATCCAGAAGTACATTGGTAGTTGCTTGGGGATGTGCAGAGGGGAGATGGGGCCTTCCTTAGTGTTTAATAGGGACAGAGCTTCCGCTTAGGAAAGTGAAAAATTTGAGAGTTGCATGACAATGTGAATGTACTTATTGCCACTGAACTGTACAGTTAAACATGGTTAAAATAGCTTGTTTTATGTGACTTTTACCACAGTAAAAATATTTAAATAAAAAAAGATAGGAGATAGCTAAGGGTAAGAATGTGAGGAAAAAAGAACACTTGTGCACTGTTGGTAAGAAGGTAAATCGATGCAGCCACTATAGAAAATAGTATCAAGGTTCCTCAAAAAAGTAGAACTACCACATGATTCAGTAATTCTACTTCGTGGTATTAATACTTATTTGAAGAAAAATGAAAACACTAAGTCGGAAAGGTATCTGTCGCGTGTTCAATGCAGATGAGCATGTCCCATGTTTATTACAATAGCCATGATGTGGAAACAACCTGTCTATTGACAGATGAATGGGTAAATAAAATCTGATGCACACACACTCAGGAGTATTCAGCCATAGAAAAGAGAGGAAGTAAAATGTCAGAGAAAGGCAGATGTTCTTTGATGTCACTTATATGTGAATGTGTAAAGTAACATCACTCAGTCATGTCCGACTCTTTGCAACTCCACGGACTATAGCCCACCAGGCTCCTCTGTCCATGGGATTTTCCAGGCAAGAGTATTGGAGTGGGTTTTCATTTCCTTCTCCAAGGGATCTTCCCAACCCAGGGATTGAACCTGAGCCTCCTGTATTGCAGGCAGACGCTTTACCCTCTGAGCCACCAGGGAAGCCCTTGTGAATGTGTCTATAAAACAAAACAAAAACTTGCTCACAGATACAGAAAACAGACTGGTGGTTGGCCAGGACAGAGGTAAGGGGTGGGGGTGGGCACACTGAATAAAGGGGGTCAAAGGTATGAACTTCTAGTTATAAAATAAGTAAGTGATGGGGATGTAATGTACAGCAGGGTGACTGTAATTAACAATGTCTGGCACACGTCAGAGTTTCTAAGAAAGCAGATCTTAAACATTTTCATAAAGAAAAAAATTGTATACAAATTGTATTGTATGCATGCTGACAGATGTGAGTCAGATTTTTGCAGTGATCATTTCACAGTATATACAAATATTGAATCATTATTTTGCATACTTGAAACTAGTATAATGTTATATATCAGCACACCTCAAGAAAAATGATCGTAATGGATTAGGAAATATGTACTTAGAAGCATAGTTTGTGGAGCATTAATTCTTTTACACTTGTGCTTGATCCTCCTAAGGAGGCAATTGATACCATTTGAAGGTAGAAGTCATGTTTTAGTGTGGATTGGCTTCTGCATCAGGGTAGCTACAAAAGAATCAAAATTCTGTACATAAGGCAAATTGGTTTGACCGTTTTTATTTTATCCTACTGTTCCTAGAGATACTAAGTGATGATGATCAGACAAATAAACTGCTTGGATCCAAGACTAACCCTGGACAAGTCACCTAATGTTCCTGAGCCTTAGTTTCTTCATCAATAAATCAGAAATATGAATGTATCTACTGGTTATGTTGTTACAAGAACCAAATAAGTTAACTTTTGTCAAGCACTACTAACTCCAGTCCTTTAGTCAGTAACAGCTATGTATTAATCTGCATAGTTTTATGATTTGAGTCCCTTGTCCACATTCTCTCATCTTATTGTCAAGGATAAGTGTAAATGGTATCAAATGACTACATTTAAACTGGTATAATGCTTGAGAATGCCAGTGGACCACATTAAGAGGTGAGGAAGCTCATAGGTATACATGTGCTGATGGTCAGATTTTTATACAGTAACGTGCAAAGTTTTGCTTTCTGTATTTTAAAAAATATGTGGCGAAATCACAGTGAATTTAGAAAACCAAGAATAAAGTAAAATATTGAGGAAATAGGAAACCGACCCTGGGACGAAAGATGGAAAGGACTGGCCTTATTTACCTGAAAAGAGATTGATAACTTACTTAGTCAAGGTTTTGAAGAATAGCTTTTATGAGAGTTTTATTTTCATATATGAGAAGATTAAGGAACTGACTGTAGATACTTGTCAGCAAAGTGGACAATGTGAGGACTTCTGTCCATGAATGATGGACACTCCCACCACAGGACAGTCTCTTGACAATCTCTAAAAATCTTCAAACATGAGATAAACTATCATTATCCTGGATATTTAGAATAACTAAATCTAATTCCTAGGGATGAAAAGTGAGACCTGATAACCACAAACTTCTCCAAGAGTTGATTTTGCACACGGAAGACTAAGGGCTTTCCAAACTCAGTTCTGTCCATCACCACCACGTGGTGCCACTGTTACCTGAGGTTGGGCCTCTCAGCCTCCACGGTGGCCCATTACCACGAACAGCCTCCTCTATACACTCCAGAGTAGAGTATCATCACTTTTTATGTGTGCCATGGGGTGAAAGTATAGGAAATCACTGACTTCAGTGTGTAATGGTCTGAAAAAGAGGTGGCATCTACACACAAATATTGTCAATTTACTGAAAACCTTTTGGAGGCTAAATATGACCTTGTGATACACATATGGGAACCAGGACAGAAATGAGAAAGTTAAGGAATTTACAGTATTCATTATTCAGACTGCTTAGGTGTTCTTTGGATTTTCCTTACGAAAAGAACATTAGAGGAATTCAACTGGAACGTTACAATGACTTGGCCAATGTGACAAGGTCTGTCACTTCATGACAAGTGCTGATGGAGCCCATCCATTTCCAACAATCTGTACCTTGAAAATCTGGAGTGATACGATTCCAAATTTTCTTGACAGAAAGCCAAGACAACCTCGTGAGCTAAAGGACACAGATCACATTCATCATGTTCTTTCACTTTTTGTCTCTCCCTTTTGTGTTTCCAGTTTTATGCTTAGGAACTTTGTATTTGATCATAATCAGAGTAGAAAATCAGAGAAGGCAATGGCACCCCACTCCAGTACTCTTGCCTGGAAACTCCCATGGACGGAGGAGCCTGGTAGGCTGCAGTCCATGGGGTCACTGAGTCAGACACGACTGAGCGACTTCACTTTCACTTTTCACTTTCATGCATTGGAGAAGGAAATGGCAACCCACTCCAGTGTTCTTGCCTGGAGAATCCCAGGGATGGTGGAGCCCAATGGGCTGCCATCTGTGGGGTCGCACAGAGTCGGACACGACTGAAGCGACTTAGCAGCAGAGTAGAAAATATTCACCCACCAGTCATTCATTCTTTTATTTACCAGGCACATAGAAAGAACATTTATAAATTTACAGAATGACTGCTCAAAGTTTTGAATGATCCAAATAAAACAGAAAGGTAATTGGGATCGTGAAACACACATTGAAATAACTATCATATAAGAGAATGTATAAGAAGCACCACGAAGGTAAATTGGGAAAATAGTTTTGGACAACGGAAAAGGAGATGAGAAATCAGCATGCAGCATATAATTCTGAAGGTAAAATGCAGTCTTTCAATCAGTTAGAAGCATTTTAAGACTTTTCATGGAACGTATTGATTTATCATTGGTCATCGAATCCATAAAGAGGCCTAAGTGTATGATCTCAACATAGATTCAAGGCTTATAATTCTCTCTTAGGGCCATTACTGCTGGACAGTATGGTACAAATTAACGTGGCTAGGATGAGCCTTCTTTTTGACAGATGAAATGTCTAGTCTAAATGGCATAAAACAGGGCTGGGTCCCAAGTGCCCTCCTTTTAATTTTATAACTGAACAAATTGGTTGTGTTTAGATGTCCCAGCCACAGCAGGACAAGTACCTCTCATGTGTTGATGACATACTTTCCTATATGGTTACAAAGTGGCTTTGACAAGCAATTCAGCCTACTGGCCAACTTATGTCAGAAAAAAAGATGCTAAGTATTAATTCTCCTAAAAACAAAAGTGATCCATTTTGGCAGGCATACTTTGACATCTTAATGGATAATATTAAACGAGTCTGCTCAACTGATGCCATATGTAATTCCTTAGGGTAAAATCTGTGATTCACCTGGTTAACTCTTGGCATTCTGTTGGTCTTAAACATTTGTCATGGGTCATGTTAAGGATATTCTGTGGTCAAGACAGATCTTTGGTAGTTCTTATCTTCAAAACCTTCTAAGACAGGCCATCTCCTTTGTACCCTGTGATACAAAATTCCAGCATTTTCATCCATCTGTGTAAACAGTGAGTTGCTTTGTGAGAATTGTCCTTGATCTATTAAAAAGTGCTCATCTGGCTTACTGTTTTACAGAGGTGAAGTGACTCTCCATTAAGATAAAAATACCAGACAAGTCTTTTTCATTTTCACAGGGAAACAGCATCTCTGTCACCTACACATCTGATCTTTTTTTCAATCAGAAATGTGGACTATCTGTGAGTAGATCTAGATAGCAATCTCAAATTTGAATTACATTATTACTCATCTGCTGTCAAAAAGCCTGGCTGAGACTATTGATGCTTAGAAGGAATTTTTGAAGGGAACCACCGATCAGGCATTTTCAAGATTCTTCAAACTACAACTCTGCTGTGTCCTTACTTATCATAAGAAGTAGTTCTATGCAGACACTGGGGGAAGGAGAGGGTGGGATGAATTCAGAGAATAGCATTGAAACATACACATTACCATGTGTAAAATTAGATAACCAGTGGCATTTGCTGTATGATGCAGGGAGCTCAAATCTGGTGCTCTGTGGCAACCGAGAGGAATGGGATGGGGCGGGAGGTAGGACGGAGGTCCAAGAGAGAGGAGACATATGTATACCTAGGGGTGATTAAAGTTGATGTATGGCTGCTGCTGCTGCATATCGTAAAGCAATTATACTCCAATTACAAATAAATAAATAAATAAGAAAAACTTTTGGAAAACTATAAAAAGAAGTAGCTCTATGCAGCCTTTTTAAAAAGTAGACTTAAATCATGGTATCTGTTATTCAATGGTCCCCAAATGAAGACTCATTGGGCAAATTCCTCCCAAAACTCAGGTACAGGGAAAAAGTTATTTCCTTTTCTAAAACAAAGAATATTCTCATTGATCATGTTTTCTTTACTTTAATTGCTGACAAACTCAGAGTAAATTTTTATGCTTAGATTTAGTGTTTTCCCCTTCTTTGGATTTTCAAATAATTATTCCCTCACTGTTTTTATTTCTTGGCTCATGTCTTTTACTATATTAATAATCTCCCACTCAACTGTGATTTTTATTGCAAGCTACCTCATATCACATATCACTTGAGAAAATAGGCAGTGTATAAATATATATGAAAAACATCATCTCTTCAACATAGACTGGTTAGCGACTGTTTGGAGCAATGACTAAGAAAGTGTGGTCAATGTAATACCTGTAGAAGAATCGCTTGATGTATGTGTTAAACAGACACTTAGGCTTTACCTCATGTCTACTGGATCAGAACAAAGGTGGCACTGGGAATTTTCACTTTCACAAGGTTTTCCAGTGCATATTCTACAGATTAAGGACTGAGAACTCCAAAGTTACTAAGTGAAAGTGAAAGTGAAGTCGCTCAGTCATGTCCGACTCTGCGACCCCATGGACTGTAGCCTACCAAGCTCCTCTGTCCATGGGATTTTCCGGGCAATAGTACTGGAGTGGATTGCCGAAGTTACTAACCTTCCTTCAAAAGAAGGACACATCTTCTATTTCCCAAGCATTGTCTGCAGCTCTGTGTGTGCTCAGTCGCTCAGCTGTGTCTAATTCTTTGAGAACCCATGCACTGTAGCCCCACCGCAGGCTCCTCTGTCCATGGGATTATCCAGGGAAGAACACTAGAGCAAGTTGCCATTTCCTCCTTCAGGGGATCCTTCCAACCCAGGAACCGAACCTGCATCTCTTGTGCCTCCTGCGCTGGCAGGTGGAATCCTTACCACTGTGCCACCTGGGAAGCCTGTCTGTAGCTCTAGTTGGTCAGAAATTTAGATATTCACAAAATGCCTGGTTAAATGAAATGTGTGAGGAAAAGTGATAAACCCTAGGCCTGAACCAAGAATGAATAAGGAACTGGAAAAGTATTACTATATACCATGTGTGAGTCATGGGGAGTATTGACACGAGGGTGGCCGCAGAAATGGCAAGTATTTAGAGATTTCAAACTGTGGGGAAGAGGGAACACAAGACTTTTCTAGTCTCATTTTGGAGGTGAGAGATCAGAGATATTCCAGAATTTGAATGTTGAACAACTGGAAAAATGTTAATGTCATTATGTGACATAGACAATCATATAAAAGTAAAAAAAAAAAAAAAAAAAAACACAAGTTTGGGTTTTAAAGTATGAGGTCCTAAGAAAGCTAGTAGGTGAAAAGACAGTTGGATAAATGGGCCTACATCTAGAATTCTTGAGAAAAGCCAAGCTTAGTGATTAAATGCTGGAACGTTACATCTAGAGGTGAGTTGAAATCATAGAAGTAGATAATAACTCTGGAACTATAGAATGAAACGCAAGGAAGGCTGAGAAAGAAATCTAGAGAAACACCCCCAGTGAAGAGAGGGACGAGACACATGTCAAAAAGTAGGAGGCAGAAAAGAGAACTATGGGCTTCAGAAGTCAAAAGAAAAATGGTTTTCAAAAGAGGGTTTGAGTGCCAGATGCTTTTTTGCTGTCTGCTAAGATTATAATTTCCTGAGGAACTGTACTTGAGCCATTTGAGTAGAGTGGAGGGAACAAATGGGAGGGGTAGAAACCTAGAATTCGGGTAGTATAGGATGGAGAGCTAGGATGGTCACAGGATCAGGAAGAAAGTTTGAGCATGAGGTCACTGCTAGACTCTATGGTGTCTTTTCCAAAACTAGGAAAATGTGACGCTTATAACGGGTAGACACTCCCACATCTTTGGCCTGCAGAATACTGAACGGTTTCATCCTGTCTGGCCACTTCAGCTAGGGGTTTTATGCTGAAGTTTTGATGACAGCACATATTTAAGAATGTTTCTAGGCCTATAAAAAGTTAGCATTTGTTGCTGGGCGTAAGGACAGCATGGAGTGTAACTAAGAGACAGGAGGATAAAGATAATTGATAAATCAAGGGGAGCATGAAAACACACACAGCTGCTCTTAGAAAACAGAGCAGATACAGCTATTTATACTAATACCTTACTTGAAATAAACGTCATTAATCTTTTCACATAATATGGGCATGGAATGGACTCCAAATCTCCTTTTATATTTACAAAAGGGCTTCAGAAAAGTTGTGAGTGCCATATAGATACAACAAAGAATGAGGCAGATCTCAAGAATTGATATGGGATAATTTCCAGAGGATATTATTAAATGAAAAAAATCAAAGGCAAAGGACACATTTGGTATGCCACCTTTTGTGCTAGAAAGAAAGGAAAATAAAAATATATTCATATATCTGCTTATTACTACAGAAAGAGGCAGAAGAAAAATAAGACAACAGAAAAATAAGACAACAGAATTTTGGACTTATAAGAGCTGATGGGAACCGAGGTTGATGAGCTAGGGGAGGGAATGACAGTGTTTTGAATATACCTTTTTAGGTAGTTTTGAGTTTGGAGAACATGTTAATACGCTATATATCCAAAAATAAAAGTTAATAAGAACTGAAGGGAAGAAAAAAAATAACCAAAAACTGAAAGGAAATGGAAACAAATGAACTTAATTTTGTTTTAAATGAAAGTCATAATAAAAGGGAAGAAATAAAGAAAGAAGGAAAAAGAAGTGACGGATGAAGGGGGGAAGAAAAAAGAGCCAATAACTAACTAACAACATAATTAGGAACTTTGGAACACAGTATTTGACCATACCCTCAGTCTCAAGCAGAGCTGGGAGTGTGGGAAAGAGAATGTGGGGATGGGGAGATTGCAAACGAATTCTGAACTCTTTTTCTGCAGGTTTATTACAGTGAAGTGAAGTGAAGTGAAGTGAAGTCTCTCAGTCGTGTCCGACTCTTTGTGACCCCATGGACTGTAGCCCACCAGGCTCCTCCGTCTATGGGATTTTCCAGGCAAGAGTACTGGAGTAGGTTGTCATTTCCTTCTCCAGGGGATCTTCCTGACCCAGGGATTGAACCCATGTCTCCCGCATTGCAGACAGACGCTTTAACCTCTGAACCACTGAAGCAATTCTGAAATCATTTTAATGGTATTGTGTTACTCAGCAAATGAGTAAATGTGTTGATGTTGATATCCAGGGAGCTCATGATGGAAGAAGGGAATATGAAATGGGAAAAGTCAAGAAAGAATCTGTGGGATGGGTTCTAACTGGAGGAACTGATGTGAACTCCTGATTTCTAAGATCAGTCTATGTATGTGTATCTGTGGGTTTGCATCTGCATGTATACATCTCTGTATGTATATATCTCTGCATGTATATACATCTATACATGGAACATGCCTTTGCACATATACATGTACATATATGTGTATACATATTTGTGTATTTGCTAGATTTGCTGACTGAAGGGTCAGAAAAGCAAAAACATCTCAGTAGCCCTAAGCAAACCTAACACTCAGATTTTGGTCTCCAATGCCAACTCCTATGAAGGACCAAAGCTTTGCAAAGAAAAGGATTAAAGGATTGGGGCAGGTAAGTACAAGGTAAGGTTGAAACATCTTGTTATACCAGAAAGTGAGAGATTGTTTAAAGATGTCATAAGAACGAAAGAGCAAGATTGAAAGGCTCCCACTGGTCAAATGTGAGACAATTTCAGCACCAAAATAATTTGACTATAGTGATGGATTATAAAATAATTGGGAAAAAAGAAATTCATGAATTCACACTTATCAATATATAAATAGGGGAAAAGGGAGAGATTTTATTATAGTGAAATATCAAGGGCCACTGCTAAGTGTGAAGAGAGTGGCAGAGTTGGAAAATCATAATTTTGCAGCCATCTTAGAAAGAATTGGGTGAGATAAGTATTATCAATGGACGGTAAATAAATGGAAAATTTTGAGGAGGGGCAGGATATTTACATGGTTTTACAGTGTTTCTCCATAAAATGTCCAAAATTAACATCACTAATGGGAAACAGATGAACACTATGTGTCTCTAGATAGGACACACCAGGAATGATAGAAAACCATCTATGTTGATTTCTGTTGAGAAATCAAGATTTCAATCTAATCACGAGGAGAGATCAAACACAAAGTGAGGACTCATCTATTTTGCAAAGGGGGAATCCTTCTTCAAAACTGCCAGTGTTATAAGAAGACAAAGAAAGACTGAGGAAATGTTTCCAGATTGAAGGAGATTAAAGAGACATGACAACTAAATTCAAGACTTAAATTAAACGAAACATGCTTGCAAGCAAGCAAACACATACACACAGAGGGAATTATTTGTCTTGAATTGCTGACAGTGTAAGTAACTTGATCAACTAATAGTACCAGACTAATTCTATAAACCTTAGAGCATTTTTTATAAACCAGTGGTTAGGGAATATTGGGATTTAAAGAGGATCTTATGCATTTTTATGTTGTTAATGCCTTAAATCATTTTAGTCCTTGAATGAATGTTGCTGAATAATATTTGTTTCATGCCTGTAATGGCCCATTTTTTATAGGGAGGTGGGATTTTTTAATTGAAGGTTAAGTGTAAGGACAAATAAATGTTTTAGTAATTTTAGTATAGTTTTTACGAAATCATTTGGTTAATGAATTAGTTATTACTTTTAGTAAGTTAATAAAATCCATTAATATGCTGTCTCTTATACACATCTGAAATCTGCCATCTTAGAAAATATCTTTTGAAGATAATGAGAAATTTTGAGATTAATTTTTTACAAACTGAGACCTCAGTATTTACTCTTAAAATTACATTACTTTTAGGGGAAAAAAGACCTAAGTGAAGAAATGTGACATAAAAAGCCCACATTTTCATTCCATTAAATTAAAATTTAATTTATACTTACACTTTGAATTTTCCTTCTCCATCACCTCTTTCAGATATGAAACAAAATACATGAAAGGGAAATTACATATTTTAAGTATTCTCAAGCAAAAAATGTATGTTCCTACTAGAACATTAATCTCATCCTTCATAATTACTATTGCATTTTTCTTTCATCAGGCTCTGACCTTTAAGGTGTTCCTGTTGTGTGTGTTTTTAACGTCTAACTTTTCTGGCAAATGTGCAGAGGTCATAATGAGGCATAATTATATACAGTATATAATTTTCTTTGGCCTTTTTCAAGTGCTAATTTAGCTATCATTTCTTCATATAGAATTTAAGAAATATAAGAAATACTTTTTAAAATGAAAGTCCTTTCTCCAGCTTTGATATGAAGTATATGTTCAATAAGTAACACAGATAGGAAATTCAGTAACATACATATAGATGTTAAGTGAACACTGTAAAATAAATTCTTATTTATATAGATGGAAATGAGCTTCTGAAACAGCTTTTTCCCTCCATACTCTGCTTTTATGAAAAGGAAACAAGTAATAACTAGCCTGCTATATGGTCAGGCCAGTCAAGATGGCTGTTCTCTTGCTCTCTGTATATCCCCTGCTCAACCAGTCCCTGTCTCACCTACATGCTACTCCCCGGACCGACCTTCCCTCTTAAATCATAGAGCCTAATCAGTAAATGCCTGTGTACCTGCCCTTGGTCTCAGCCAGGGATTATTCTGATTTTCAGATCAGAATGATCTCCACTATGATAGCTTATCAGAGGGGTGGTGAAGGGTACCCACCTCTGCTGGTTTCCCTAGCAACCGATGAGCCAACTTGATGTCAATTCCCTCTATAACTGTTACTCTTCCTCTACTCCTGGTGGTAAAACTACTTCCATGTCCAGTTCACCGCCTGCTGCGCACAGTGGGGTGTTGCTCCAGGATTTTGCTTTAGAAGTGGAAGATCTCTCCTCCCCCATCTATTAAATCACTGGTATCTCTGTCACTGACTCTGAGCTCTTTCTTTGCTCTTGATCTGGATAAGTACAGGGCTTGCAGGCCTATAGGGTGCAGTCCCCCACCTACCTTTCCAGGCCTCAGTTGTCTTATTGTAAAATGGGCATGCATAAAGAAGGATGAAATAATGACATCTGCAGCAACATGGATGGACCTAGAGATTGTCACACTGAGTGAAGTAATTCAGACAGAGCAAGACAAATATCATATGATCTAGCTTATATGTGGAATCTAAAAAAATGGGTACAAATGAACTTATCTACGAAACAGAAATGGAGTTATAGATGTAGAAAACAAACATGGTTATCAGGGGTAAGGAGGGGAGGGATAAATTGGGAGATTGGGATTCACGTAAACACACTACTATATATAGAATATGTAACTCCTAAGGACTTACAGAATAGCACAGGGAACTCTACTCAACATACTCTGTAATGACCTGTATGGGAAAATAATTCAAAAGGGAGTAGCTATTTGTATAACTGATTCACTTTGCTGTACACTTGAAACTAACACAACACTGTCAATCAACTGTACTCCAATAAAGTTTTTTTTAATGGGCATAAAATTAGCATAGTGACTGGCACATAGTGGGTAGTCAAAAGATATTAATTTATTTTTTATTAATTATATTGATTTAAAAAATAATATCCAGGGTGTGTTTACTGTCTTAACCTGATTTCCTTTAACTTGCCATACTAAATAATAACTGGTCATCATTATGATAATGCTGAATCATCAAAGATTAAATTTTAAAAATGTTTAGGCCTTTCCCTGGTTGCTCAGGGGTGAATTAAAGAATCTGTCTGCCAATGCAGGAGACATAGGTTCGAGCCTGGGTCAGGAAGATCCCACATGCTGCAGAACAATGAAGCTTCTGTGCCACAATTACTGAGCCTGTGCTCGAGTGTCCGAGCTCTGCAAGAAGAGAAACCACCACACCGAGAAGCCTTTGCACCACCACTAGGGCGTAGCCCCGGCTAACCACAACTAGAGAAAAGCCCGCACAGGACTGAAGACCCAACACAACTGGAAATAAATAAAATCTTAAAAAAAACTTAAGTTGCCAGGAAGTCACACATGACTTAATCAGATTCTTAGGTTAAGAGGAATATTCTGGTGTTCAATTATTCAGAATCTGTCATCTTTTATTTTTTAAATATAGCTAGCAGTTAAGTATTTCATTCATGTTGAATACCTCTTAATCTTCAAATAGTTAGCAATTTTACTGTCTATATACTATTTTTCCATATAATTTTCATCATTAGTATAAGAGAATACTCTTAAACTTAGAACACTAAAAAACATATTTTAAAAATGGTCAAGTAGTATATATGTAAAAAAAGAACTATTTCTTGAAAAATTAAGAAGCTTTCATTTTACAAAACCTTGCTGTAAGCATCGTCAGTCATTTGAGATTGGCAGGCATGAGAGAACCTATGTGAGGACTGATTTGACTTTCACTCCGTTGTAATGACAAGATGAAATTCAGCAATGTGAATTTCTCTATAAAAAGACACTTTAAACTAAACGAAACATGCTTGCAAGCAAGCAAACACATACACACAGAGGGAATTATTTGTCTTGAATTGCTGACAGTGTAAGTAACTTGATCAACTAATAGTACCAGACTAATTCTATAAACCTTAGAGCATTTTTTATAAACCAGTGGTTAGGGAATATTGGGATTTAAAGAGGATCTTATGCATTTTTATGTTGTTAATGCCTTAAATCATTTTAGTCCTTGAATGAATGTTGCTGAATAATATTTGTTTCATGCCTGTAATGGCCCATTTTTTATAGGGAGGTGGGATTTTTTAATTAAAGGTTAAGTGTAAGGACAAATAAATGTTTTAGTAATTTTAGTATAGTTTTTACGAAATCATTTGGTTAATGAATTAGTTATTACTTTTAGTAAGTTAATAAAATCCATTAATATGTGTCTTGATGGTGTAGAAACAAGTAATAACTAGCCTGCTATATGGTCAGGCCAGTCAAGATGGCTGTTCTCTTGCTCTCTGTATATCCCCTGCTCAACCAGTCCCTGTCTCACCTACATGCTACTCCCCGGACCGACCTTCCCTCTTAAATCATAGAGCCTAATCAGTAAATGCCTGTGTACCTGCCCTTGGTCTCAGCCAGGGATTATTCTGATTTTCAGATCAGAATGATCTCCACTATGATAGCTTATCAGAGGGGTGGTGAAGGGTACCCACCTCTGCTGGTTTCCCTAGCAACCGATGAGCCAACTTGATGTCAATTCCCTCTATAACTGTTACTCTTCCTCTACTCCTGGTGGTAAAACTACTTCCATGTCCAGTTCACCGCCTGCTGCGCACAGTGGGGTGTTGCTCCAGGATTTTGCTTTAGAAGTGGAAGATCTCTCCTCCCCCATCTATTAAATCACTGGTATCTCTGTCACTGACTCTGAGCTCTTTCTTTGCTCTTGATCTGGATAAGTACAGGGCTTGCAGGCCTATAGGGTGCAGTCCCCCACCTACCTTTCCAGGCCTCAGTTGTCTTATTGTAAAATGGGCATGCATAAAGAAGGATGAAATAATGACATCTGCAGCAACATGGATGGACCTAGAGATTGTCACACTGAGTGAAGTAATTCAGACAGAGCAAGACAAATATCATATGATCTAGCTTATATGTGGAATCTAAAAAAATGGGTACAAATGAACTTATCTACGAAACAGAAATGGAGTTATAGATGTAGAAAACAAACATGGTTATCACGGGTAAGGAGGGGAGGGATAAATTGGGAGATTGGGATTCACGTAAACACACTACTATATATAGAATATGTAACTCCTAAGGACTTACAGAATAGCACAGGGAACTCTACTCAACATACTCTGTAATGACCTGTATGGGAAAATAATTCAAAAGGGAGTAGCTATTTGTATAACTGATTCACTTTGCTGTACACTTGAAACTAACACAACACTGTCAATCAACTGTACTCCAATAAAGTTTTTTTTAATGGGCATAAAATTAGCATAGTGACTGGCACATAGTGGGTAGTCAAAAGATATTAATTTATTTTTTATTAATTATATTGATTTAAAAAATAATATCCAGGGTGTGTTTACTGTCTTAACCTGATTTCCTTTAACTTGCCATACTAAATAATAACTGGTCATCATTATGATAATGCTGAATCATCAAAGATTAAATTTTAAAAATGTTTAGGCCTTTCCCTGGTTGCTCAGGGGTGAATTAAAGAATCTGTCTGCCAATGCAGGAGACATAGGTTCGAGCCTGGGTCAGGAAGATCCCACATGCTGCAGAACAATGAAGCTTCTGTGCCACAATTACTGAGCCTGTGCTCGAGTGTCCGAGCTCTGCAAGAAGAGAAACCACCACACCGAGAAGCCTTTGCACCACCACTAGGGCGTAGCCCCGGCTAACCACAACTAGAGAAAAGCCCGCACAGGACTGAAGACCCAACACAACTGGAAATAAATAAAATCTTAAAAAAAACTTAAGTTGCCAGGAAGTCACACATGACTTAATCAGATTCTTAGGTTAAGAGGAATATTCTGGTGTTCAATTATTCAGAATCTGTCATCTTTTATTTTTTAAATATAGCTAGCAGTTAAGTATTTCATTCATGTTGAATACCTCTTAATCTTCAAATAGTTAGCAATTTTACTGTCTATATACTATTTTTCCATATAATTTTCATCATTAGTATAAGAGAATACTCTTAAACTTAGAACACTAAAAAACATATTTTAAAAATGGTCAAGTAGTATATATGTAAAAAAAGAACTATTTCTTGAAAAATTAAGAAGCTTTCATTTTACAAAACCTTGCTGTAAGCATCGTCAGTCATTTGAGATTGGCAGGCATGAGAGAACCTATGTGAGGACTGATTTGACTTTCACTCCATTGTAATGACAAGATGAAATTCAGCAATGTGAATTTCTCTATAAAAAGACACTTTAAACTAAACGAAACATGCTTGCAAGCAAGCAAACACATACACACAGAGGGAATTATTTGTCTTGAATTGCTGACAGTGTAAGTAACTTGATCAACTAATAGTACCAGACTAATTCTATAAACCTTAGAGCATTTTTTATAAACCAGTGGTTAGGGAATATTGGGATTTAAAGAGGATCTTATGCATTTTTATGTTGTTAATGCCTTAAATCATTTTAGTCCTTGAATGAATGTTGCTGAATAATATTTGTTTCATGCCTGTAATGGCCCATTTTTTATAGGGAGGTGGGATTTTTTAATTGAAGGTTAAGTGTAAGGACAAATAAATGTTTTAGTAATTTTAGTATAGTTTTTACGAAATCATTTGGTTAATGAATTAGTTATTACTTTTAGTAAGTTAATAAAATCCATTAATATGTGTCTTGATGGTGTGGAAAAACACCAAATTTTACATCTGGTGATACAAGTCCAAATTTGCCACATAAAATAGATGACGGGAGAAAAAAAAAAAGGCTGCGGTCTATAAGGTTGATGAACAAGGCAGCCTCTATGGTAGAGACACCAAAGACTTTGTGAAAATCTGGAAAATCTGAATGTTCTGTATGTTATGCCTCTGTAGTTAATAAGGAGTGAAGTTGCTTGGGTTACATCATCAAAATGGGCCATTTCATTAATGTAAATCAGAGGCCAAGTTTTCTCGCATTTTGCATTAGCTGTCCATAAATTCACTTTTTAAGAATGTACTCACCAGAAAGCTCAAGTTCTTTGTGGCTGTGGAACAGGGGTGTTGGTTGAGTCTCTTGTTCTTTGGAAGCCATTTCCCAGGTATGGGGGCACTTCCTTTCAAGCAAGAGAGTGCAAGCCTCAGTATCAGTGGTTCTTAAACAAGCTATCACAGGGATTTTAACCAATAATAAAGTACCAGTGTTTAGGAAATCGCTTTCTGTGTAAGTATGAAATAGATTGTCTTAAAAGCTATCCATAGATTATGGATATGCCACCCCACTTTGCCACATCAAGATCCCCTTCATGAGTTGGAGAGAAGGGGGCAGAGCCTTACCTGACTGGAAATTGCTTATCAATTCTTGGCAAAAGTTGGAAGTGTCTCACACAACCTTCCAGGTTGTGTGTATTGCAATAGAAAAGAGATTGAGAAAAGTTGTTTTATGCATTTTCTAGCTTACTTTAAAACCCAGTACAAACCATTTGTGCATATTTTCTGCTTTGTGAGGGCCTATTAGTCAAGGAACAGAGTGGTCTCAAAGCACTGGCCAAAATGGCTTTGCTGCAGAAACCTTAACATTGTGGGCTTGCCTTGCATATGTCATTTTGTTATTTTACTCTGGAAATGCAAATACATAATCTCAAATTAAGAGGCTGTTGATATGTGGAAAGAAGAGTTTGCTTTTTAGAGAGAAAATGGTGAAAAGGCCACTGTCTTTGTGTGTCCCCTCCCTAGGCATAATGGCAGTGGGAGATGGTAGGGCTGACAAAAGTGAATTAAGAAAAAAGTGTAGCAAGTCTGTAACCTTTGAACAGCTTTTCAGAAAGTGTCTATCTGTGACCACAGTAGGATCTGTGGTGTGTACTGATCTCCTTGATAAAGTCAGATGGTTATTTACGACCAGGCCTTAGGAAATGCAAGTGTATCTTACATAATCCTCAATTATGGTTTTACCTTTTTGGGGTTGAAAAATAAATTTGAAAACCCTGATTCTGAAATGGATTGTTTTTAAATTTCTTTGGACTACTTTAGAAAAACATTTAGAAAAGGGATTCCAGTTTATTGGTAAACTGAAGTGAGTTTAGGTTGTGTCAATTTTTCTGATGGTTTTGATTGAATTGATGACTTAGTGTATAATTGACTAATCCTCTAAATCAATCAAAGACAGTCTGTAATAACTGAACTAAATTTAAATCCTTAAACCAACTGTGGATGTAGAACAATCTTTATGAAACAAAGCACACTTCATTTTACTAAGGACAGGTGAAACAAATTAAGAACTCAATAAAACCTAGAAAGCAAAAAACTATTTTAGGTGCTAATACATTGATTTTGCAAATGAAAATCTACCTGCCTCTAAGAAAATGGTGTCAGAATTAAGAATAATATAGAGCAGGGATGGGAAAACTTTCTCTGAAATGGACCTAACTATTTTAGGCTTTGCAGGACATATGGTCTCCATCACAACTACTTATCTCTGCAACTACAGTGCAAAAGCAGCCATAGACAATATGTAAACAAATATGTAGGGCTGTGTTCCAATAAAACTTTATTCATGGACACTAATATTTGAATTTTATATAATTTTCACATGTCATGAAGCACTCTTTTGATTTTTTTCAAACATTTTAAAATGTAAAACCCATTCTTAGCTCATAGGCCAAACAGGCAGTGAGCTAGATTTAGCTCACAAACTAGTTTGCTGACCCCTACCTTATCCTGATGAAGCGTGAGCTGTAAGAGTAAGTAGTGAATTTCAAGACATATCAAGAATCTCAGTGAATCATTCACACTTACAGAGTAGCTATTGAACACTATTGAACATCACCTATGTACTATTCTTGACTAAAATGTTTACCCTGAGTTGAAGAAAGAGAAAACCGAACATATCCAGACTGTGGGTCATTCTATAAAACTGGACAGGGCCCTTCAGAAATGTCAGTTATGAAAGACCAGGGAAAGAAAGAATAAAAGTGCAGGGAAACTGTTCAAGATTAAAAAGATAGGAAAACTAAAAACAATGTGTAATCTTTGGTTCCTGTATTAAAGCAAAAACAACCATAAAAGGATACCCTTGGGATATCTGGAGAAATTTGAATATGTGTTGTCAGGTTTTATTGCATCAGTGTTATTAATACATTACTTGGGTGTAAGGATGGTATTGTGAACTTAAAGAACAATGCCCTGATCTTTGGTGATAAATGCCAAAGCATTTATAAATGTGCAATTTAATTTCAAATGGTTTGACCACACAAAAGTGCATGTGTGTGTGTGTGTGTGTGTATGTGTATGTAGAGAGAGATGAAACAAAAGTGATAAAATATTAACAATAAATGAATCTGAGTGATAAGTATACAAATATTACTATACTACTCATTCAACTTTTATATAGCCCTGAAATTATTCAAAATAAAAACTGGAATAAAAGAATACATAGAAAAAAGAGACAGCTGTAAATTTAGTGAGTTCAACTTGGAAAATTTTGCAATATAAGACTTATATAATGGTTGAAAAATAAAGTATTTGTTAGAATTACAAAATAATATCAGTTCTATTTAGAAATTAAAATAATTTGATTTGTAAGAAATAGCTGAATCATTTTAGTGTGTTTTCATATTTTTATCAAATTTTTCCCCAGGAAAGTTACAGCACTGGTAAAACTTAAAGTTGGACTAATGAAACACAACAAAATTATTAAGCTCAGCTTCTCAAAAGCCCTGAAATTAGATTTTTTTGTTTTTGTTGTTATTGCATAAGATGTATGTTTATTCAGTGACCAGAAATCTGAGATGTACTTTTTTCTATAATTAAAACTTACAAATAAAAAGCTCCACTTCTTCTAGTAGTCAAACCCAGATAATTCTTCACATTTGTTTGCTCACAGGATTTTTGGAAATGTAGGGAAACAAGATAGGAAACAAGATAAATGAAACAAACAAAATAAATTTATCTTTTAATCTAGAGAAATTACCCTATTCAAGGACATGAAAGGCACTTTCACAAAACAACTGTAAACACTTTGGGGCAGAAACCACATTTTAGTTGCCTTTGTATCTCAAACGCCAAACACACTGCCACAAGTAATCATTCCATGAATGTTTGCTGAATGACTGAATGAGTAAATGAAGGTGGGGGGATTCTGCTTTATGAAAACAGGTTAAGTTTGGATTTGATGTAGGGAAAATATTCAAGATGACTCCGGCACTGGACTGGGCCACTGAAGGAAGTAATGAATTCTTATTTATTTACTTATTTATTTCTTTATTGAAATTTACAATAATAGAATAAACATATATCTTGGATATATTCTGAGAGAAAACTTACCACTTAAATGTTCAGATATTTTTTCTACATGTATGATGATGGAGACAGTTTCTCAGTTTCAAGGATACTGCCTCTTAACATTCAGTCAGGTTGAAATGGATCTGAAAATCATGACATATGAAGGGTGGTAGAGGGAAGTGAACAACAGAAATCAGAGCAGCTGGGAGAGGATGAGTAACGGGTCTCAATTTCATCTTCAGGGTTGCCGGGGAAAGGGGCAGAAATTCTCTGAGCAATTGCTCAGGACAGAACTCGGATCGGTGACCAAATTAAAGGCAAGGGGAAGCGGAACTACGCAGAGTTTAGCAACCTAAGAAACAACTTTTTTACAGAGAGACGTGTCTAATGGTGGGACAACTTGCCTTGACAGATAATGAACACGCTGAAATGGTCACATCAAAAACGTATCGGCAGAGTTGGTGTGACCATTTTCAAGAGTGCCTAGGAGGGTTGTGTACAGAGCAAAAGACTTGAGGCTATATTTCATTCCTTCCAACTTGAAAAAGCATTTTCAATAAACCTGAAAGTCATGCTACAAATTCAGTGTTAATACTAAATAGATACTTAAAAAACACACATTTTCAACACCTCAGAGTCTTCAATGAGCACATAACTGGTTAATACTGGTAAATAGAACAGCTCAGTTTGTTCTTCAAATATTTTACAATAGACTTAGACTTGGCCTTCTTAATTACCATCCAAGGAAAATTTAGGCTGTCTCAGTATATAAAATAAGACCATACCTCTAAGGAGATTCAGAGTGCTCCAGGACCTGTTTCTTCTCTGCAGGCTGGCCGCTCTCCCTGTGAACTCTGTGACCCTTGGGAGCCTAGATTATTATAGTCTACAGCTGCCTCGCCACCAGGCATTTACCTCTAATCTCTCCCACCTATAATCATGGTGCATCCTGCAGCTAGATGTCTGCCCAAAACCCCTTTTGAACAAATTACTACCCATTACAGAGCCTAGAATGATTCATTGATTTAGAAATATGTATGGAAAAGATGGGGCACAACAAAATGAAAAGTCATTAAGTGGCGGAATTATAGACTAGTATTTAAAAAATGTTCTTGGTGTGGCACTCAGAAGGTTCTACTAATAAAAAAAAAGTCAGGTGCAAAACAAAGATGCTATTAACTTTCCTTACTACTTAGCGTATTACATTCAAAAGCTCCAACTTAACTTTAGAAGAGACTCTTCATTAAGTCTCTCAGTTTACCTCTTCTCCTCCTATCCCTGCAGTTAAGCTTCACTATCTCCTACTGTCTAACTTCCTGCTCTCTTCTAACCTTTTTATTCTTTCTTGTCCCTTGTTGCTGCTTCTTGGTGCCTCTTTCACCACTTTGCTCTCCTCCTCAGCTGCGGGACAACAACTCAGTCTCTCTGTGTTCACCTCGTCCATTCTGTCTCTAAGCCTCCTAAGAGCAGGACTTTTGGTATCACTGCATCCCAAAGTCTAGACTAGTGCCTTGCAGATAAAAGATATTAATGAATTATCAGGTGAATGAATGATTGTCATTACTGTGACTATATGAATCTACACCATTTTTAAAATTTTGATATAAATTGATTACACATTATGTGTGGTTTTATATTGCATTACATCTTTTTTCTAATTGTTTATGTGTTTTAGTGTAGCTTTCTCAAAATGAATAGATAGATGTCATCCGTATTACCTAATTCAATACTTCAACTCAGCAGATTTTTATTGAGTACCTACTATGTGTCAGGCACTTTAGTAGGCATTAGGATATAAATTCATAAGTACATTTAACAAGAGCAAGTAAAGACCAAATGGAGACATCAACTTTTTTATACTTTTCTACTATTTTTTCTATCAAATCCATTCAAAAGAATTATATAACATAAATATAAGATATACTAGGTATCCCGAAACCCAAAACTATACCATCAATGATAAATATAAATTAAAAAATCTAAGATAAATTTTTATTGGTTTAGGGGAACTGGCATTTAATCATTTGTGTTCCAAGATCTTTATAGTGATCAGAAAGATTTTTTAAACTGTGAAAGCTTCATCTCTTATGCAATATGAATATTTTGGAAGCTGCTACATGTCACATTTTTCCAGAATCAGGTGCAATAATTTGGTAAAGAACACAGGTAAAAGAGATCACTAATTTTCCTTTTCCCCCAATAAACTATGTTTATTATGCCAATTTTAATTGCCATGCAATCTAATGGATTTAAGGCTTATATTTTCCACATCACTAGACATCACAAACATGAAAGCATTTTGTACTGTCATTATACATCAATGTTTGTACTTGGTTATACATATATACAGAAATTATTCACACATCTTAACCTTGCTATTTCCTCCTTTCAAACCAACACAATTTTACCATGAAAGCAGCTTTTTAATAAATGGTATAAGAAATACAGCAAGGCACACTTTTTAAAAAACTTTTTTTCTCATTACCACCTCAAGAAGCATAAAAAAAGAAAATGTTGTACATAATTTAATAGTAGAATGTCACCAGTTTATAATATACAACACCATATAGTTGTTTCCTGAAGTGCTGCATAGATTATTCTTTTTAAAAGGAAATAAATAAAATGGTGCTTTTAAAAGTTGCTTAACTTTGAAAGAAGGACCAGTGTTTCTTCCCTTTGCTGCCATAAAATCAAATATTGGCCTTTCAGGTAAATCTCTTTCCATAAACATAGGCATCATACCATTAAAAAGAATCAAAATTGAAACATGAGATTGGTCAAGTACCACCAGCAGGGCAGGGAGTCGGGGGCGGGGGGGTTCATTCCAGATAGGTGAATTTAATGGACCAACAATTTGGTGAACTGCAGAATTTTAAAGAGTAGATGGGGAGGGGAGAAGGCAAACTGAAAAGTCTTGCTGGAGAGGTGGGGTCGGTAGAGGTAGCTTGGGACAGGAATCCATGGGAGAACAAGCAGCTTTGCTGAACTTCAAAGACAATCACCTAAAGAGAACCAGTGCACATCCAGATCACAAGGCTCATGTGGACAACCGCATTCAGAAGAAAGATTCGTTTGGGGAGAGGTCAATGTAACAAACGGCAGTGACACGATGGAGCCAGAGACCAGCCCAGGGAGGAGGGTGAGGCCACCCTTGAGCTACAGCCAGGCTTACCTACAAGAGACAAAGAAGTGAGAGGAAAAGCTTTCAGAAGTGTCTGTTTCATTTGCAAAACTGATGAAGGCCACAATTTTAGAAATGCTTGCTAATGTTCTGAAATAAAAGGATACACAAAGTGGTTGTAATAGCCCAAATGTTTCAGAATCAATGTGCAAAATACATTGCTTTGTTTTTCAAAAAAGAAACAGTTTTAAAGAAAAATAATTATCAAGTTTGACTTTTTTTCTGGATCTCATCTACTCTTGTTTGTGAGTGAAAGTTGCTCAGTCGTGTCTGACTCTTTGCAACCCCATGGACTACATAGTCCATGGAATTTTCCAGGCCAGAATACTGGAGGGGATAGCCTTTCCCTTCTCCAGGGGATCTTCCCAGATCGAACCCATGTCTCCCTCATTGCAGGAGTGGATTCTTTACCAGCTGAGCTATCAGGGAAGCCCTCTGCTTGTGAACTCAGTTTTGAATACTTGAGATAGCTTCAAATCAGTATGAAAATGTGAGGCTGCCGATGCTAAGTGACACAGCAAAGTATCAACTGAGCCCCTTTGAGGAACTGATGAAGGCTACCATTTTAGAAATGCTTGCAAATGTTCTGAAATGAAAGGATACATAAAATAGAGTGCTTGTAACAGCTCAAATGTTTCAGAATCATTGTGCAAAATTGATTGCTTTGTTTATTTAAAAAGACATAGTTTTAAAGAAAAATAATTGTCAAGTTTGACTTGATTCACAGAGTGGGAGTCTGGACACTTGGGTTTAACCCTTCCTTCAATCACTATACGTGTGACAGTTGGGATTGAACAATTCCATTATTTTACAATGGTGAAATATTCATAAATGTGATAAACCCAAATCCTTCAGCCCCTTACCTATGAAAGGATACAACTAGGGCTTCTAGCTCAAATATGAATGCATTTCATTTAAAGTACTGACAGCATTGTGCAAATGAAAATGATTCAATTAGTTCTGTACATCTGATGGCTCAGATACAAATTTGTTACAAACTCAATTGGTTCTTCATATTTCTAAGTGGCTAAAATCAACCTGTTGAGTATGAGGAACAATTAAAATTAGGCAATGACTAGCTCTCAAATATAGCAGGCTTTTGCTTGTAGGGGCTTAAACTGAGTTCTCAAGTCTGATGTCAGGTTGCTTTATGGTCCTTCTAGAACGACTTTCATTCTTTCTGTCTTGCTCGCTTCCTCTATAATCCTGCAACCTGTTCAAGAACCAGAAAAACTTGAGCAAATGTGGTTTGGCTGGAGCCACACGATGTTGGGGAGTAAAGGCAAGTTATCAAGAACAGGGAGAGAAAGACAGGAACAGATGGGATGAAATTTGTTACAGTAAAGTAACGCAGTAACTCAAGAAAGGCATGGTGCATTGTTCAAATGCTGAGGACATGACTCATTTGAAATCTGGCCACTGAGTAGGGAATCCTTAGGTGAGGCAAATATGGGCTTACTAAATGACAGTACTTAAATTCCTCTGGATAATCAAAACTTTCAATCTGGCCCATTTGGGAAGGGTCAGGATAAACTGGTTGAGACAAAGATCTGGGCTGTGTGTATATGTGTGTGTATGCGTGTGCGTGCGTGTGGGAGTGCATGTGAGATGGGTGATGCCCAATAAAATCTTTGATATTTAGCGTGGCAGGGCTCGTTATTCTGAAGTGCTAGGAAATGAAAAAAGCACTTCACATCCAACATAACTTTGATTTTTTAAAGTGATTTAAAGGTAAATATAATAAGATCACATCTATGTTGTTTAGGGAAAATTAATACACTACCACCAAGAGTAGCTTCCTAAACTGCTTGGTCAACTTTGGGTCATATTAAACACTTAATGTCATTCCAATTAACAGAATAACAATTTGGTGTGTACATGAGAAATGTTGCTTTTAGAGCTTTCCCAGTTTATAAAAACTGAGTAGCAGCACTGTTTACTGTATATATGTATATTTGAGCATGCACAAATACAAGTACTTGCCTAAAATCTATGGCCCTTTAGATACGGCCTTTCTTTGCAGACTGATAAAGTAGGAAAGGCAATAAAGCTAAAAAAATTCTGAAGGAAATATGTACCTCTTAAGTAAAAATAAGCACCCTCCCACACCAAAAACCCCCAGAAAATCAGAGCAAACCAAAGGAGAAAAAAATAGTATACACTGGCTGCATGTGATGAGTTCAGTTTTTGTATCACAGGATTTACCCAGCCTAAAGTTTAGGGTTAAATCATTCACCAAAGGTCACAGGCTTATGATGAGGATTATGAAGAAATAACTGTCAGAATACAGCAAAAAGATTAGTGCAAAGTACATCTCTTAGGTAGGTCCTAGGAGGCTCTCCAGACATATATGCTTCCTTCAAATTAGGCAGAAATATCTGGATCTATCCAGTTACCTTTCTTTGATGCGATTTGCTATAACTGACCCCTCTATGTTTGTAGAAACATGATACATAAATGAAAATAGTGAAAGGCACAGCAGTGTACCTGGAAATCAGTGCAAATGCATACTGTGTTAGAGCAAGTTAAAATTTCTCAAACAGATTCAGTGGGCTTTTAATTAGAACACAGTAAATGAAAAACTTGTTTCAAAAATTTTGCAAAAAAGAAATGTCTGTTTCTCTTGAGGACTATAACTGCTATTCTAAGTTACAGCTCTTCTAGAAGACATTACAATCATTTCATCCTCTGAGAACTTATTTCTGGTGGAAAAAAAACAAATTTGGTGAACTTTATTTTCCTGATAAAAAGGGCATCCCAAGTGATAGCTTTCAAATGGCTTTAAAACGTGGAGTTTTTCTTTTTGCTTTTCTGAATCTTAAAGGGAGAACAATGACAACAATTAAGCTTTCACAGACATGAAACCTTATATTTACATATAATTTTACTATGCATTCCTGACATTCAACACAGAAGGTGTGTCAACATTTTGAGATTAAATAACTTGTCCTGGCTGGTAGTATTTTAACAATATGTAAATACTTACACCCAGGTACCCAGCATTAATGACTGGTGAAAAGTTTAGGTATCCAGATGTTCTGTCTACATGAAACTGAGAACACTGAATAAGCCCAGTAAATATGGCTACCTAAATGGCCTTAGGCTGATAACAAGTCACTTGGGGGCGATGTGAGTTCTGCAGAAATAAAATCTGGCTGCTTCTCCCATTGCCTGTGATTGGCCAGGCATTGAACCGCAGGGGCTCCACAAAATATTGCTAACTGGCAGGCGGGCTGGCAGATAATTTTACACTGTCCATGCCTGTAAAATTGTGAGGATTACACAGATCCATCAGCATATTCCCTTCCCTGAGTCTAAAGATGGAGCTGCAAGTCATTACATTTCATTTCAAATAGGGGAGAGGAAAAATCCCCAGGGCATCAAAAAAGAAGGCGTGCACCCCAGAGGTTTCTCCAGTGCCAGAGCTTCTCGAGACCAGATCTCGGCGTGACTGGTGATTTGAGGGTCACCGTCACGTAAGTCTGCACCCAGAGTGGTGTTGCTTTCAAGCCTTGATCCCCTTTCAGAAAACAAAAATCAGCCAGGCTCTACCGGCCCTTCTGTGGAGGTTGGCAGAGCTGGCAGTACAATTGGTTCTAATGGAACTTGTTTTGAAGCAGCTTATGGAATGGCAGTTATTCTCCCTTAATGGTCAGTTTTACTGCATACTGATGGAGAATGTGATTATAGGGTGGACATGTTTCACAGAAAATACATTTCTCTCTCTCCTACTTTTGTTCTCCCTTGCAGCCAATTGTAAATAGAGTCTGAAACACAGAAAATTAGTTATGCTATATTAGTAAGTAGGGCTGCTTTCCTACAATTTTGCATACTGAGTTTATTTTTAGGGTATATATATGGTATAGATTCCCCCCTCACTCCCCATTTCTAGCAGCTCTACACAGAATCACACATTTTAATGAGCTGAGGGCACAGGTGTTGCAGGAAAAAAAATAATGATGTTTGCCATTCATCTTTCAAATTAAATAATGTGTTTTTAAATAGTAACTTTTTTCATAATACATTATGGGAACAACATTATCTGTCACATTTTAAAAGATGTATTTGTAATAAATGTAAATTACTTTTAGAAAATCAGTAATTAGGCTCATCAAAAAATAAACAATCTGCCACAAAAAAGATAATCTTTAGCATAGTTAAGTATAATAACTGTTATTTGAATAAGTTAACAAATTAGGGTAGATTGCTTCTGTAATTCATTTCCTATAGCACGAGTTTAGGTTACTGCATTAAGCTTGTGGAGTAGGGGGTGGAGATGGCAGTCAGTACCTCATATTTTGGTGAAATACAACTCTCACATTCAAAAACTCACATTATCTTTTTTAAACTTGATTGAGAAAGTATATTCATCACTGAGGCTTAGAAATGGGAAATAACAGAGTTTCGGTGTCACTTTTAGAATTGTATCATCCTATCAGAATTATCAATCAGTAGCTGTCTTATTAAACACGAAGAGCAGAATGACTTTCTTTAAAAAAAAAAAAAAAAAAAAACATGGATGGAAATCAGCCTGTCACCTTCAGGCAAAATTCAAAAATTCTGTTTTTATCAAAACGCCATTAACTTGTCATGTATTCTCCCCGCATTTGCTTTCGGAGCCTGTTCTCAGTCTCCGTGTGGATAAATAAAAGCCTCTTCTTTAACATCAACTTTCCCCTCCTGTTTGAATTCTCAGACTTGGTCGTGATTAGGAGCTGTGACAGCACAGCCTCCCACCAGGGAAGTAACTGTGATGATAGTTACATTAGACAGAAGTGTAAAAGGAAGGCCCAGCTCCGGAGATGCAGCTTTAACTTAATCACTGTTCATCTCCAGGCACTGAAGGGAGCAGGCTGTGCACAGAAGCTGAAGCGGGGAGCACTGTGTATGCATTCTGATCAGAGGGTGTAATTGCAATCCGGAGGAGAACCCCGTTTCCTCCCTTAATGGAAGAATTTGAGGCTCTACTGTATTTGACTACTTCCTCAAATTTTTGATTCTTCTTGGCATAATGATGTGATAAAAGTAATGTTACTAAAAATGTCAGTGGTGACTGTTTTTTCCCCCTTTTGCTTCACAGTTACTTGCATGGTTGGGAGTATTTCTTCCATCTAAATGCCTTATTCAGATAAATATCTGCCATGACCAGCCATCTTGACTAGTCCTTTCTCTTATCATAGCTTTGTTGACTAAAACTCATATTTTAAGTATGTCTATATTAAATATATATGTGACAATATATTAAATATATATTAAAACATGAGGACTATACGTACCTTTCAATGAGATGATTTTCATGCTTGGAGAGGGTTACCTTCTACCTATGCATATTTCTATGTCGTTCTTCATGAAGGTTCAGCAGATTCTCTTCACAGGTTAAAGCTGTGGGGCTGGGATGCCATGCGGCCTTGTCCTTTGGCTGCTTCGCCTTCGAGGAGAGTCTGGGAACTCCAGATGGGGCTGAAGAAGCACTGTGTTCTTCTGGCCTTGCAGACTCACCTGGGTTTTCTGAACTCTCGTTTTCACTGCCCAGCTTTGAAGGAGTAGTTACCTCTGCGCTTTCTCCATGGACATTAGAAGCTTGGGGTAACCCATCCACTTCCTTTCCTACATCACCTCCTTTTGGAGGACTTGAAGGGGCCACTGTGTCTGCATTATTGGTGAGGAGGGAAGTATCGCTGAGCCCTGAAGAGCCTGCTCCTGCTGGCAGGGGTACTGCAGCCTCGGTGGGATCCGCAGGTTCATCTGAAGGAGCATCAGAGAAACAGGGCTTGTCTTCAGCAGGGTCCTCCTCTGCACAGGCCTCGAAGAAGTATCCGGTGTCCTCCTTGTCTTCCGAGCCCGAGTCAGTTATGTCTGTTGGCAGTGGAGAGCTGCTCTTCTCTTCAGTGTAACTGGTGACCTCCCCACAATCACTGTCATGAGAGGAGAGAGATAAGTAGGAATAAAAGTCCCCTTTTCTTAGCTGGATGGGCCGATGAGAATGCTCCAACACCTTCTCCTTGATTTGAGCTAATGAAGTAGGAGCAGTGACCTCGTTTTCAGGTTGAGATTTACATTTCAGGGCTGTTGAAGCCATGTCAATGATTTCCTTAACAAAGTCGTGTACTGAGCAATCTTCGGCATCTTTTTGATGAAAAATGTCTGGTTCACAGTCACAACAGGAAATGTTGTCATTGACGGCGACATTTTCTTCTATTTCATTTTGTTCGCGTGCTAGGCAGCAACCAGCAGGTTTTCCAGCCATATTCGGTGCATTATTAGATGACGATTTCAGTACATTGGAGTCCTGTCCATTGATAACACTGGTTTCTGAAGGCAGTTCTGGCCAAGATTTCTCAGTGGGAGTAGAAGCAGCACTCTGATTTTCAAAATGGTGGTGGTTTTGACATTTCTTTGGGACATGTCTAACCGTTTGGGGAACGGACTCCTTCCCAGCAATATTTGATTCATCTGAGCCATCCATAACTGGTTTGCACGTACAATGCTCACTCTCTGAAATCCTTTTCCCAGTTGAACCAAGACTTTCTGATTCCTTTGAAATCTCATTTGGTTTGTCCTTCTGACTTTCTGGAGTGCTTTCAATATTGCCGTTTTCCATGTCTGCCACATATGGATCTTTATTAACTTTGAAAATATTTTTCTTATTTTCACCTTTTGTCCCTAACTCACGGGTGTGGGGTAAGTTCTTACTATTTCCATTATTTTCAGAGAGATGTTTTATTGAGCCATTGAGAAGGGTCTCAATGTTGAGAGTGTCTGAGGAATTGGTCATCTCACTACTACTTACATCCTTATTGCCCTTGACTTCATCACTGAGATTACACCTTCTCTTATCTCTTGTTAAGGAAAGCTTGGGTCTAATCCAGGTCTGCAGCTCATTCTTTATGTAGTCCAGCCCAGACATCACGTTGCAGTCTTCATAAATTTCATCGTCCGTTGCAATACTGGAGTCATCATCCTCATCTTTGACACACAGCTCTTCTTCTGTTAAGGTGAGCGTTGAGCTGGAGAGGAGGTCACTGTCATCTTCATCATCAGTGCAGGCAGAGGTGCAAGAGACATTCACGATCATGCTGACATTGACATCACTTTCATCGGCCACCGAACGAGGAAGGCGCTTCCTGAATGACACATTCGATTCTGGGATCTTGTTCTTGTGTAACACAATATCCTCCGAGCAAAGAGAAAGCTCATCACTGCTGCTTAGTTCTGTAAGAGATGCTGGCGAGTCTTCATTAATAGAAGATGCCATGTCCAGTGACAGTTGGCCAGGGAAAGACATCTTTTGGGAACAGCTTTGAAGAGTGATATCGGAAACACTTCGCTTTATCTTCTGCTCTGAAGGGCTCTGGATATTCTCCAAACGATTCAGGAGATCTAATGTTCTTTTACTCAGTTCACCAACTGAGCCACTGCTCACACTTAGGTCCCCGGAGCTGTGACAGCTAAAAAGATCTTCATTGCTTTTATAAGATGTCAACCAACTTTCTAAAGAAGTGCTTCGCTGGAGGCTGTCACTGCCATTTTTAAAGATGCCCAATGCAAATAAATCACCCCCTGGAGAAAGAGACTCAATAGACGAACTATGAGATAAAAGAGAGAGCTGTCTGGCATTCTGCATGCCAGTGAATGTCTTCTCTACATCACCACTTTTATATGAACTGTGATCCATTTCATGGGGTGCACTTGCCAAAATCCTTTCATGGGGAGGTGCATCTGGTTGTAACTCTGTAGCCTGATGTTTAGATTTGCAGGATTTTTTATCAAAATAAAAACCATGAAGCAGGGGATCCTCCACATGTGCTTTTTCACTTTGTGACTGTTTCATTATCAACGGTAATTTGAGTTTTGAGCCTTGGAGGTACGAGTAATCATAAAATGTAAACACATCATGTTTTCCTTGTAATTCTTCTCCCAAACAATCAGGGGTATGTTTGGTAACACTGTTTAAATCTCCAACTTTTCCATTTATACAACCCACTGGTGAAATGGGTAACTGAGAGCTATTTGGGAGCTTAATTTGTTCCTCCTCATCTTTAATCCTTTGCCCTAACACGTTAACTGCATCTCCCATTTGTGGGTCCAGATGTTCAGTGTCAGGGTTACTTGGGGACCCATCCACTGCATTGAGCAAGCACATTTCAGAGTTGGTGGTGGTTTCGGTATCCCCTTCACTGACAATTCCACTCTCACTGCCTGAATTTTGGCTCATGTCTCCTCCATGGCATGGGCAGGGCTTCACCAAATTGGAACCCCCTAGAAGATCTGGCAAAGATTTGGTAGATGAAAAGGAAGAGTCTTTGCTGAGACTCTTAGTTAAAACACTAGGCTGCGTCATGCTAGTGAACTGTGGGTTGTTTTTCAGGAATGGGATGTGGTTGTCTTCATAGAGCTCAACATTGTGGAGGCTGTAGACCTGGTAAACGTGCGGACTGGATGGGGCAGTGATACTTGATGCATACTGAGATGCCCCGTGGCCATCTGCCTCTTCTTCATACCTCGGGTTCTCACTACCTGTCTCTTCAAGGTTTAAGGAAGGCATGACAGGTTGGGATTCTTGATCAAGGTCATTTGATTCTTCGTTCAAACTAATTAACTTGTTACTTATGTCAGTTTCATCCCATTCCAAGGCATCCTCACTCGTCCCATTTAGGTCCATCAAGCCAGGATCAATCACATTCAAAGCCTCCTGTGTAGGAGAAAGGAAAAAAAAAAGCAGAAGAATTAGGGAACACAAGCATGAAAATTTTATCCATTCAAAATCTCTTGGAAGAGTCAGGAAAGAAATTTGCCCCAAGCATGAATTTGAAAGATAGCATAATTATCAGCTCTATTCCTCTCTGGAATAACATCCAAAATTATTGAAAGAGGCTTTTCTATCAATAGTAATTTGTCACTGGGGGCAATAACATAGATTAAAATGTAAGATTATTACAGTCAAATATGTAATTTATGGAATTAACTATTTCCTATTGATTTCTTCGACATTTTTAACCTTGGATTGGGTGAAGATAAAACTGTCAGGCAAATAAAGGTAAAAAGAGGTTAGCCTGTGACATCTTTTAGGGTACATTCACTCTAATGTACCCTAAAGAGTACATTCTGGAGTACATAATGGAGTTCATAATGGAGTACTATCTGGAGTTCTGGAGTACTATCTGCACCCACATATGGTGAAATCCCCTCTTGCTTCTGGTTCCTGAGTTCTCCACTTGATGCAGCTTCTGGGGAAAGAGAAGAGAGTTGTAGCTATCTAAAGCCATTCACTGGCCAGAAGCTCTCATAAGTCTATCTTTTCCACCGCCTTCCCTTTAGGGTTCCTCGTCTTCAGAATGTGACCCTGTTCCCAATCAGACCCAAGCTGAGCACCAGCTGACTGGCTTCTTTGCCCACATTTTCCTGGACTGGAGTCTCGGGCCCCAGTACTGCAGGGTGGCTTCTTGGTCATTAGGCACTGTTCTCATAGTCTCTCTCTTTATCGGCCTCTATCACAGAGACTCCACTTTGATCCTTCATCCCTTGTTCACGTCTCTCACACTGTCCCTATATAAAGTCCAGGCAGAACCCTCCCCCTCCAGCCCAACTCCAGCCCTAGAATAACAACTATCTGAGGACTTCCTGACTCCATGAATGGAGCAGCCCAGACTCTCTTAGGCTGCTTTCTGCCTGCACAGTTGGGTTCTTGTTCTTTACCCTCTTTGGTGGAGCGTGGCACATTCTGGGACACAGAAGCTGAATGGGTGTGGCATGGTCTTGGGCAAGTCGCTTACCCTTTCTGGGCAGTCATCGCCTCACACCATTTTTTCAAGGGGGTCAGCACTGTCCAACTTCGGAGATTATTCTGAGGATTAAGTGAGCTAATGCTTGTGAAGGGCTGAGGAGGCAGTCGGTATAAAGCAGCTGGACAGTCAGTGCATGGAGAATTGCTCTAGAGTGGCCTTTAGTTAATTCAGAAAGGGTTTTCCCGGCCTACCTCATTCTCTCCTCATCTTTCCTTTCAATTTGCTCTTAAAATCACAAGGGATTCATGACGTGGTGCGTAGAGAGGGGTGTCTCACTATACTAACAGGTCTGCATTACAATTCAGAATTATTTTGACAATCTGGTTGAAAAACAGGCCATGCTGCTTTTCTTCCTCAGGAGTGGGATAAAAGGCTTCACCAGCAGCACATTCACAGTGCTCTCCTAAGAAGCTCTCAGTCTATCCTGAAACTACTAGTGGAAGGATACCACAAGAACACATTAAGCATAAAATATCCATTAGCACTGGATATGTAAGAGATTATCTGTATAGCCTACTTAAGTTTAAAAGAGTCCAGATACAAAGTAAACATTAATTGAGGGCTACTCTTAAATTTTCTAACAGAATCTTTCCTGCCAATGTTACAGCACTTAATATAGTTCACTGGCTCTCATCATGCTCATTTAGGTATGGGGTACGTTCACCATGATGAATTTTTATTAGAATTTCTGTTTATTCTTTGCTCGCTGATAAAGGAAGTACTAATGACCAGTTAGTACGACTAGTGAATGTTAACATCTTTAGCTGTAGAAGCAATCAGTCAGTCTAATCAAATAGTACAATAATTTCAAATACTATCTTGGCAACACTGGACTCTGAGAATGCTGATAAATAACTGCATTTGTCTTTCAAAAGAGCTCTCTCTGTAACTCTCAGGTTGACTTTAACATTTAGAGGTACAGATTTTCCGTGAGGGTCCCAAACCCAGGGGCTCACTCTGGCTGCAGGAACCATGCCACCTGGATGGGCACCAGAAGCTGAGCCCAAGGGACGCCTGTAACTCAGACTTGCCTTCCATGACCCAGTTGTTTTCTGAAACTCAGACTTGCCTTCTATGACACAGTTGTTTTCTGACCAAAGGCTGCCTTTGTGGGTTTACAAATACAAGCCCACAAAAAGTATAAAACTCACATGGCAGCATCTACAAGAAACAAATCTTTCACTCAGTAAAGTAGTTGGAGTGGAAGATTTCCATAGGAGAAGATTAAACTTTTGTCTGTAATATTGTCCTTTTCCTTTCCTAATTCTTTCTTCCTATAAATCTCTTAACTTGATTGTAATTTCAAAAAAGTTTTTATGTCAACTCTGGGGAATATCTGACAAGACCCATTAGAAAATCATTCACTTTAGACTTTACATTTTACATATTAAAGAAGAGCTGATCACTCTGCCCTCGTTCACTCTTTTCTGTTATGAATTAAATTCTGTCAATATTTTCAGTAAAATCTCCATTTCGTCAAGATTTAACCTCAAACATAAAATATACCCTGAGGGTAAAAAAAAGTAGGGAAAGTTTCCAAGAGGAAGGACATTTACAACATTTATATAACTAAAAAGTTGTCTTCAAAAAAAGACAAATGTACAGAGTGATATAACTGGCTGGAAAATTATTTGGTCAAAATGAGGATAGCCCAATATAGCAAATAATGCTCAAGCTAGTTAAGCATTTTTTGTGGAATTATCTGGTGCTTTATAAAATATCTCAGATGTTCCCTGTCTTTGATAAAGTGATAAATCAGACATGGATTTAGAAAAAAACCCTAAGAATATTTGTGAAACCAAGAGCATAGTGAGTAGTACATGAAGTTCCAATAGCGAGTCTGCCTTTTCAGAGATAATTCTGAATTAAATCCATTTGTGCAAAGGCTTTTCATTCATAAACCTGTTTCACTGGTGCAGAATTCTGGCCTAAGCCAACGACTCTGTATATAATTACACACAGGTGTGCATACACACACACACATACACATACACATCTTTGCAGATCTGCTCAAGACCAAGTGGAATTAATTGGTGTTACTTTGTTTTGTTTTTATTCTTAGAGGCAGGTTATTTATGTTAGTGTAATATAGACAGAGAAACTAAAAGTGGCTGGAAAATAATTATGATGATGAAGACAACGACCAAGATTTCAATTGCAGCAAGTAATACCTATCCAAATGAACTCTTCTGCACTTGTATGACTTTGAGTCAGGTATCCCAGGACTTCATCTCTAGGATTTTCTTAAAATTTTAAGTTAAATGGTAGATTTTATAAGTGATGAGAAACACATTATCAGCAAAAGAGTGGAGATGAAGGAACCTGACATTCTATAAAACAATAATCCAACAGAGATCTGATATAACTACCTTTGGATTCTTTTAATTTCCTTTAAAGAGATGCAACTTTTGAAAAACTAAGGTATATCAAAAAGACTAGGATGAACTGAATGTTCCAGTCAAGTTTCTGGTGCTCAAAATAGCCAAAACCATTAGGAGGCCTTGCCATCCGTGTTCCCCTATTTATTCCAGATCCAAGAGTTTACTAAGCAAGACCACTTACAAAGCCCTGGGAGGTGCGGTTTATTTGCAGGAAAGTAGAACATAACAAAAACATACAAATAAAAGTATCAAAAACATAGAGAACCATAACTGAATAAAGATAAGCATATTTACCCTAGAGCAAAAAGCAGAATACAGGGAAGTTTGGATAGGAGAGAGAAAATGATATATAGATAAGGGTGAGGGGATCAATTTAAAGATGGGAAATTCTAATCTTAATATACTTACTCTGCTTTGTTGATGCAATATTTTCCCTAGCACCACCTCCTCCAAATGTAAAAAACCAAAGTGTCCGATCATTAGATGCATAATTATTTTCCTAAATTAGATAGGTAGAAATTTTTCAAAAACATCAACAACTGTAAGAAAGAGCTAGTCCTTAACAGACAGCTTTTATGAGAGTTCAGAGCTTGTGGTACTCTGCCTTTTGATGGGCAGAGAACAGACTCAGAGTTAGCAAGAAGAAATATAGATGAAAAATAAAATAGGGTAAGAAGCAAAAATGTTCACTGTTTATCAACCATTGTGGGATTTGGAGCAAACAGATCTGGGTATGAATCCTGGGTTGCCCCCCTTTACAGGTTAGCAGTATGATCCTGGACAAGTTATTTAACATGTGTGCCTCAGTTATACCATTTATCTGTTCAAGATAGTCAGAGCACATTGTGACTATCTTAGAGACTGCTGGGAGCTTTAAATGAAAAGAAGTTTGTGAAGTCCTAGGGGGAGGGCCTGGCACATAGTAGGGATACAAGGACAGCAGCTATAGCAAATGCTGCCTGTGAAAATGGAGGAGGAGTAGTTGAGTGTTAAATAACCCTATCACGGTTTGCATTAAGACTGCTGGTTGGTTGACTAAATTCTTTAGTGCAACCACATGCATGGAATCCAATGAAATCAATATTAATCACGTCCCTGACTTACTCCCATTGCACTGGAAATGGGGGGTGGGCTTGTCTTTGCATGTCCTCACTGAGCATATTCCTCAGGAATAGCCAGATGAGAAAAGATGCCTGCCCAGCCCTCGGCAGGCCCTATAGCTCAAGGACTTTCTATTTCCAGAAAATAATCTTTTTTTTCAAAAGGCAGGTCCATTTTCTGTGAAATTCTATCACAACTGACACATTAGAGCAATCAAATCCTGCTCACTATCTATCAGATTGACAATAATGTTAAAGTAACTTGTCTCAGCTCAGAAAATGCTTTGAAGGTCTATCTCACACTAATGATCAAAAACTGTTGCTCTTTTTCAATAACAAAGCTGATCAGAAACTCAAAACAGACAAGTAAAACCCAAAGTCAGCTCACAAATCTCACTAAAATGAGTACTGACGTGAACATATTTCCCAGTCTTGGCTACACAGATATTCTGAATTAGATGAAAATGAAAAATCCATGAGATGTTGTTTTAAAGTAAATTTAAAGTAAATTGCCTTACTTTTCAACAGGAACCAGGGACAAAAGAAAGTTTGACATGGTGAATCAGGGGTTTTCCTCCCAGCTATAAACTCCATGAGGGCAGCAGCTTCCTATGCTGTCTCCATTAGTGCCCTAGCACCTAAAACCCTGCCTGGTAAGAAGCAGGTTCTCAAAACAATTATTTAATGAGCAAACAAAAGACATGTCTTTGGTCTCGTGAAATGCTGAAGAACTCTGGGAAAGGTTTTTAGGATTTTTTGCCATGACAAAACCACGTGGAGAAATGTTTGACTTTCTAACTGGTGCTACTTCTCAGTTATGAACTAGCAGCCTCAAAAACATTTTGCTTGGTGAAAGAAGTCAGACACAAAAAGTCATATATTGTATAATTTTATTTACATAAAACACCCAGACTAGATAAATCCATGGAGACAGGATCAAAATTGATTGCCAGGGACTTGTGGGAGGGGAGAAGGGGGACCCATTAATTACTTAATGGGTCCAGGCTGTGATGAAAATGTTTTGGAAACAGAGGTGATGGTTATGTAACATTGTGAATGTAATTAAAAAATGCCACTGAATTGCTCTGTTTAAATGATTCATTTTATGTTATGTTAACTTCATCTCAATTTAAAAACAAAACAAGCAAACAGCAGTCCTCAGTCCTACTGAGTTTTCTGAACTGGTAACACCATCAAACGTAACAGGACATCATCACTCTGTTGAGGACCTTGCTTACAAAAATATTACAACAGATATTTCTGAACTCATGTACATCACTGCACATATATTATCAATAAAGATAATTTTTTATTCCAAGCTTCTTTGGTCTGAATGCATGTTCATCACTCCTAGAAATGTTGAAGAGAAAAGCATCCTGTGGATAGTACTTCCGGCTTCCCAGTGGCATTAGTGGTAAGAAACCTGCCCACCAATGAAGGAGCCATACGAGACGCAGGTTCAATCTGTGGCTCAGGAAGATCCCTGGAGGAGGGCATGGCCACCCACTGCAGTATTCTCGCCTGGAGAATCCCATGGACAGAGGAGCCTGGAGGGCCCTGCACAGAGTCTGACATGACTGAAGTAACCCAGTTCACACATAGTACTTCTCTTAGTCCAACTTCACTCATTTCAATGCAGAAGTCTCGTGAGAAGAGAGAGTGTGATCAAAAGAGCCCTTATTTGCTGAGTTTGCCACAGGCTCACCAGTGACCTTCTGACAGCCCAGACCAACTGATCCTCCTTTGCTCTTATGTTACTTCATTCTTCCACAGCATTTGACTCCATTTTTCTTGAAATTTTCTCCCCCTTTGATTACCTTGATGCTAAGCCTCCTCATAAAATTCACGCAAGCCAACTGTTAAATGACAGTGTGTCCCACAGCTCTGTCTTGCTTCTTTTCACCCTACAAATGCCCCTGCCCTAGGTTTAGCCACGTGAGGCCTGACTGTCCATGATTCTGAAGGTTTATGGGCTACACTGAGGAGAAAGGCATTCAGATAGAGAGTTGGGGCAGGGGGCGGGGGGCCACTGCAGGACGAGGGAACAGTAAGAGGCAAAGGCAAAGGGAACCAAGCTCTGTGGGTACCTTCAAAGGAAGGATGAGCAACCTGAAAAAGGATCCCAGCAGGACGATCCAGGTAGGACTGGTGTGAAACTCTGGGACCTGTGAGAGGAAGACTCTGAAAGCAGGGGGTGGTTACGAGTGTTACAGAAGCAGAGAGGACAAGAGAGGCAAAGCCAGTGAGTTAGCCAGAAGAAAGTCATTTGCCCTTTGAGAGGGAATATCCTGGAGGCTGGTAGGAGAGGAAAGGAGCACAGGATACGCTTGATAGTAACCTGAAGAAATCTAGGTTCCACAGTAAAACTGCTATTGAGATTGGGAACCTGGTCCGACCAGATGCTGTTTACCACCTTCCTTGTCTTTCAGCCCCAGTCTTGGAAAGGGAGCACAAATGGGGAAACCATGGAGGCCACAGAACACACAGGAAACTCTTCACTTGTTCTAATACCGCTTCCCTCGATTCTAGTAGCCCATCCTGACTTTGGGCCTATTTAAAACAAATAAACAAAAATCCTCTTTAATATTTTTAAATAAGATTTTGTGTGTAAAGAACAGGTTGCCAAGAACTTTGAGGTTCTATAAATGAATGATTGTGAGGTTGTAAGAAACAATTCCATAGAAGAAAGGAGGATACACAAACTAGAAGCACTTAGTTCTATAATTTCAGTCTTACAGTGCTATTTTGACTAAGAAGCAACACATTTGTGCCAGTAAATTAAAGAAACTTATATACTGTCAAAATGTTGACATAACTCTTAGGTGTAGTAACCTCAGCGTTGGTGTTTTAAAGCTAGGTAGCAACCGACAAATGCCTTGCATCAAGCTATTTTTTAAAACAAAGTAATTACTATATAAATCATTATTCATTAAGCATCTACTGTAGGAAAAAGTTACTTTCCCATGCAACTCTGAAAGTTTCATTAGAAGTCACTAGAAAAATAACTTGCCTCTACTGGAAAATAAATTGTTTTATCTTAAATATTGCTTTATGTACAAACTTTGAAATTTTTATTATATTCAGAATAGAATGAATAGGAAAACTAGTTTATTTTTCTCTTTTTAATCATTATTCTGTTTTCCAGAAAATTTTCCCCAGAGTTTCAAGAATGTGTCTACAATTAGGATTGCTTAAAAATGAATTTAAAGAACAACTTGGGAAGAGATTTTTAAATAAAAGGAATATCTTTATCTGATCTCTTCAGTACTGTGTAGAACTGAAACCAATAAAATGAAGTACAAAAAAAAACAAGTTCAATATAAAGTTTTAAAAACCCAATCACAATAAGATGGTGGCATTTTCTGCATTTTATTTACCGCTTTGCTGCTGTTTAGTCACTCAGTCATGTCTGACTCTCTGCCACCCCATGGACTATACTCCGCCAGGCTCCTCTGTCCATGGGATTTCCCAGGAAAGAATATTGGAGTGTGTTGCCATTTTCTTCTCCAGGGGATCTTCCTGACCGAGGGATCAAACCTGTGTCTCCTGCATTGGCAGGAGCCACCAGGGAAGCCCCTATCTACCTCTACCATATGGTAAGCCTATTTGGATGACATGCGGAGCTGCATAAAGAATTTCCCCCCTAATGATAACAGCTGGCCCCATTCTTCTGTCATTGTTCTGTTTGGTGTTTGCCTTTTGACTGTCAAGAGTTGAGATAACTTTTGAGTTTTGTGCCTCGGGATGTTATTTTTGCTTCACCTTTACCTTAGTGAAAAGTACGGTCTAGTTCCTTCCTTTATGATGAGGGTCTCCCATTAATAAAACCTACAATTTTTAAAAACTTATAAAGCATATTTGTGGTAAAGCAGGGGTGAACAGTTCTGTAAACAAATGAAGTTTACTGACACAGCACAGGAGTTTCCAACTTTCAGACTGAATTCTATGAACACAACCTAAGATAGCTTCCTGTACAAAGTGAGCTTTGCCAACATGCTGAAGCCTGCCTGAAAAGTCAAATATCAGCTAACGGAGTTCACGCACATCCAGGATCTGCTTCCTTTATGAAGTACATATTAGTTGAGGGAATGTTGTGTCTTTTCACTCTCAAAAGGTCCACATTAAGAACAAACACTGCTTTATCCCTATTTTTAATGGATTGCTTGACTTGTTTTGTTTATTTCTGCTGAATTCTAATACTGTGATTACAACACACCGTTTTGAGAAAAAAACTAAAAACAAAAAATGTTGAAATAACTAAAAATGGTACATATCATTTAATCTCTTTTCCATCTTAAGTCAACCAAACTTATCTCTTGCTTTTCTCAGTTTTTCACTTGATTGGCCCAGTGTTTAATATGATTAACTGGAAGGTCAGTTATGAGTTGTTTTCTTAAAGGACTTATTTTTTCTTTCTAAATCTGATTTGATTTGATTTCAGTTCAGTTCAGTCACTCAGTCATGTCTGACTCTTTGCAACCCCATGAACTGCAGCATGCCAGGCTTCCCTGTTCATCACCAACTCCCGGAATTTACCCAAACTCATGTCCATTGAGTTGATGATGACATCTAACCATCTCATCCTCTGTTGTCCCTATTTCCTCCTGCCCTCAATCTTTCCCAGATCAGGGTCTTTTCCAATGAGTCAGCTCTTCGCATCAGGTGGCCAAAGTATTGGACTTTCAGCTTCAACATCAGTCCTTCCAATGAACACCCAGGACTGATCTCCTTTACGATGGACTGGTTGGATCTCCTTGCAGGAGGAATCCCTCGAAGGGACTCTCAAGAGTCTTCTCCAGCACTGCAATTCAAAGGCATCAATTCTTCTGCACTCAGCTTTCCTTATAGTCCAACTCTCACATTCATACATGACTACTGGAAAAACCATAGCCTTGACTAGACAGACCTTTGTTGGCAAAGTAATGTCTCTGCTTTTGAATATGTTGTCTAGGTTGGTCATAACTTTCCTTCCAAGGAGTAAGCGTCTTTTACATAGCTGCAATCACCATCTGCAGTGATTCTGGAGTCCCCCAAAATAAAGTCAGCCACTGTTTCTACTGTTTCCCCATCTATTTCCCATGAAGTGATGGGGCCAGATGTCATGATCTTCATTTTCTGAATGTTGAGCTTTAAGCCAACTTTTTCACTCTCCTCTTCCTCTTTCATTAAGAGGCTCTTTAGTTCTTCTTCACTTTCTGCCATAAGGGTGGTGTCATCTGCATATCTGAGGTTATTAATATTTCTCCCAGCAATCTTGATTCCAGCTTGTGCTTCTTCCAGCCCAGCATTTCTCATGATGTACTCTGCATATAAGTTAACTAAGCAGGGTGACAATATACAGCCTTGACATACTCCTTTTCCTATTTGGAACCAGTCTGTTGTTCCATGTCCAGTTCTAACTCTTGCTTCCTGACCTGCATACAGGTTTCTCAAGAGGCAGGTCAGGTGGTCTAGTATTCCCATCTCTTTCGGAATTTTCCACAGTTTATTGTGATCCACACAAATTAGATTTACAGTTCTGTTTTAGTAGTCTCCTCTAAAGACAGCTTCTTTTAGACTTTAGGAAAGCTGAGAAATCTCACAATTGCTAGAATATCTCCCTTGAACTACACTGTTCAAGAACTACACTATTCTACATAAACAAAGAATGGAGAGTATAGAAGTTATGCTTGATGCTTGAAAAGTTGCTTGAAATTTCAGGATGAATTTTCCTAGAAGGTAGTAAATGTCTTTAAGTAAGTTTCTAAGAGATTTTATACTTCTGATTCCTAGAGTACTTAGAAATGTTAAAAATGTAGAATCCCTGGGTTATTTTCTTTTTTGAGATCTCAAGGGAAAAATACTAAGGCTTCTGAGATCTGATTAGATATAAAAATTCAGTCTGGACTGGAACAGAAGCTCTGGTCCTGGGTTCTCATGAAGGAGGCTCTTGAGAGTTTTAAATGTCAGCACCTTAATTCAAACTGTAACCCAAATCAAAGGTTCCCAAATCAAAGAAATGTAAATTTCATTTTGGAGGAAAAATGATCTCAAAATGTGAATTAATTTTGTAAATTAAAAAAAAAAAAAAAAGTTTTCTAAATGTTGAGCTTTAAGCCAAGTGTCACCTTAATCTCTTAAAATCCTTTTCAATGTAAAAAATAAATAAAAATAATTTCAAACCCTAAACTCTTCCAATATGGGCCCCTGGTGGCAACTAAGAGAATATGTTGAGCTTATAGTCCAGAGAGGCAAGGCATTATGGCCAGTGGAGCTAATTACCTAGGCCAGACCTGCCTAATTTGCTACTCCAAGCAGGCGACGATGGTAGCATTTGCAAGTTATCTCTGCTTTGCTTATAGTCAGTGCAGAGTGAGATATACTTTAATTACATAAAGCGTGGCTACTTTTTTTTCTTTCTTTTTTTCAGGGAAGTATAAAGCCAGGTGACCTCCATGTTTGTGTGCTAAGTCGCTTCTTCATGTCCGATTCTGTGTGACCCCATGGACTGTAGCCCACCAGGCTTCTCTGTCCATAGGATTCTCCAGGCAAGAATACTGTAGTGGGTTGCCATGCCCTCCACCAGGGGATCTTCCTGACCCAGGGATCGAACCTGCTTTGCTTAGGCCTCCTGCATTGGCAGGCAGGTTCTTTACTACTAGCATCACCTCAAAAATATTTTTCAAAGGCCTAGTCTATGCAAGACTTTCTCCTGGCAGATGTCATCACTGTTATTAGGAAGAGTGAGGAACAGTTAGATACACAGAGATCTGCTGTGGGTTCTATATTACGGGTAACAAAGGTTTTATTTTATTTTTTCCAAAATTAAAGTCATTCCTCCCATGAAATTAATCATTTTCCCTCATTATTCAGTAAAACCACTAGATGAGCTGCGACTCCATAAACTTTAGGAACTCATTTATTACGTTGTCTGATCAGACCTTGCGTTTATTTACATAGTGCACCCGTAAAACCCAGCTTTCATTAGTGCTGGGGAGGCAGGGCCCTGCCTCCTTTGCTGGGAAGGTGAAGCTGGAGAAGATAATTAACCATGAAACAATAAGGAGGCTTGCTGGGTAAGCAGTAGTGTGAAAACAGTTACTCCTCACAAAAGAGGGGAAATTAGCTTGCTGAATAAAAAAGGAAGTGTCAGATTGAAGACTGAAAGGCCTGCCAACAGAAGTAGATAGCTCTATGCATCATTAATGAAATTTTTTAACACTTAAACACCACAGCTGTCCACATTTAAATGCATGTAAATGCCATGTGTTTCCAGAGATTAATATGCATGTTAAAATATTTCTTTCCTCCTTAAAATCCTAGATGTTGTCTCTATTTCATTTCACCTACTTCTTTTACCAAGAATAAAAATGCACTAGCTTTCTCAGCGCTGTGTCCTCATTTCTAAAACCCACGTATACTAAGCATCCTGGAGATGGGCAGCATGCTCATTATATTTTTAACAAACACATTATTTTACATTCATAATACTGATATTTTAGTAAATAGAAAGTTTGTTTTGATTTTGCTGCTTTACAGAGTGAAGACTTACAATGTGCGTTTCCTTTCAAAACTTCCTCCCAGAGCATTAGTGCTCCCTGAAGCAGCCCCATTTTGGCAGAAATTCAGTTCTGTGCAGTGCCAAAAGAAAGAGAATAAACAAACACTGCTCCATGCAGCTGGCGAGATAATTTACATATTACTGCACACCAAACATGAAGACCTGAATATGGATTAGAGCTACGGTGATGACACAAATGTCATATAGATAAAGAGAAACAAAATCCAACACATCGTTGTTTATTTTACTGCTGCTACTGTATGAGTGCCACTCAGAAAGAAAAAAAAAATGGAGGAATTGCTTTTTGAAAATTGGACTCCTTTCTTTATTTGAAGAGGGTTCTTTCAGACTGTAAAACAAGAAAAGAGCTGAAGGGTGTGGGTTATTTTGGATCTCCTAATATTCTGTCCTTTTGTCTTGTGAGTTAAGCCAATTTTAATGTGCATCAGCTTGGATGAGGAGAATTAGCAATCTGATAAGAACAACCTTTAATATATAAAGACACCTGAATTCCTATTTAGACTTTTTCCTGCCCTTGACAATTTTAGTTGAGCACTGTGCACTTTGACAATTTAAGTTCCATGAATGGAATCCTTGGTTAGAGAGATTCAGAAGGCCATTTTGGGCCCATTAAAGCTCCATCAGGAAACACCATCCAGTGGACAGAACTTGCCTAAAGTTCTCAGCTAACTTGTCCTTATTCCTGCATGTTAGTTGACCTTTCATGTCCATATCTAGATGTATAAGAGTACAAGGAAGAAGGGACATGGCTCTGGATATTTATTACTGTAAGTCTTTTTCTAGTCCTTGGAGATGACAAGAGCTATATAAAGAGCTAAGAAAGTAACACTTGACAAATGATGATAGTGACAGGGTGAGGAATAAATAAAATGTAAAATATTTGAGCTAACGCCAAATTAAAAATTCTTTATCCTGCATTGGACAGGGTTGACCTTACAGGCAAAAACTGCTTTAAAATGGGATTATCCTAGGAGCTTTCAGGACATTGTACAGGAGATAGGGAGCACGAGCATCCCCAAGAAAAAGAAATGCAAAACAGCAAATGGCTTTCTGAGGAGGCCTTACAAATAGCTGTGAAAAGAAGAGACATGAAAAGCAAAGGAATGCAGAGTTCCAAAGAATAGCAAGGACAGATAAGAAAGCCTTCCTCAGTGATCAGTGCAAAGAAATAGAGGAAGAAAATAGAATGGGAAAGACTAGAGATCTCTTCAACAAATAAGAAATACCAAGGGAACATTTCATCCAAAGATGGGCTTGATAAAGGACAGAAGTGGTATGGACCTAACAGAAGCAGAAGATATTAAGAAGAGGTGGCAAGAATACACAGAAGAACTGTACAAAAAAGATCTTCACCACCAAGATAAACATGATGGTGTGATCACTCACCTAGAGCCAGACATCCTGGAATGTGAAGTCAAGTGGGCCTTATAAAGCATCTCTATGAACAAAGCTAGTGGAGGTGATGGAATTCCAGTTGAGCTATTTCAAATCCTGAAAGATGATGCTGTGAAAGTGCTGCACTCAATATGCTAGCAAATTTGGAAAAGTCAGCAGTGGCCACAGGACTGGAAAAGATCAGTTTTCATTCTGATCCCAAAGAAAGGCAAAGCCAAAGAATGCTCAAACTACTGCACAACTGCACTCATCTCACATACTAGCAAAGTAATGCTCAAACTTCTCCAAGCTAGGCTTCAATAATATGTGAACTGTGAACTTCAAGATGTTCAAGTTGGTTTTAGAAAAGGCAGAGGAACTAGAGATCAAATTGCCAACATCTGCTGGATCATCAAAACAGCAAGAGAGTTTCAGAAAAACATCTTTTTTTTTGCTTTATTGACTATGCCAAAGCCTTTGACTGTGTGGATCACAATAAACTGTGGAGAATTCTGAAAGAGATGGGCATACCAGACCACCTGACCTGCCTCTTGAGAAATCTGTATGCAGGTCAGGAAGCAACAGTTAGAACTGGACATGCAACAATAGATTGGTTCCAAATTAGAAAAGGAGTATGTCAAAGGCTGTATATTGTCACCCTGCTTATTTAACTTGTATGCAGAGTACATCATGAGAAACGCTGGGCTGGAAGAAACACAAGCTGGAATCAAGATTGCTAGCAGAAATAACAATAACCTCAGATATGCAGATGACACCACCTTTATGACAGAAAGTGAAGAGGAACTAAAGAGCCTCTTGATGAAAGTGAAAGAGGAGAGTGAAAAAGTTGGCTTAAAGCTCAACATTCAGAAAACGAAGATGATGGCATCCGGTCCCATCACTTCATGGCAAATAGACGGGGAAACAGTGGAAACAGTGGCTGACTTTATTTTGGGGGGCTCCAAAATCATTGCAGATGGTGACTGCCACCATGAAATAAAAAGACACTTACTCCTAGGAAGAATAGTTATGACCAACCTAGATAGCATATTAAAAAGCAGAGATATTATTTTGCCAACAAAGGCCCATCTAGTCAAGGCTATGGTTTTTCCAGTGGTCATGTATGGATGTGAGAGTTGGACTATAAAAAAAGCTGAGCACCGAAGAACTGATGCTTTTGAATTGTGGTGTTGGAGAAAACTCTTGAGAGTCACTTAGGCAGCAAGGAGATCAAACCAATCAATCCTAAAAGAAATCCACCCTTAATATTCACTAGAAGGACATGTTGAAGGTCCAACTTTGGCCATCTGATTCGCAGAGCTGACTCACTAGAAAAGACTCTGATGCTGGGAAAGATTGAGGGCAGAGGAGAAGGAGGTGACAGAGGATGAGGTGGTTGAATAGCATCACAGACTCAGCAGACATGTGTGTGAGCAAATTCCAGGAGATAGCGGCGGACAGGAAAGCATGGTGTCTGCAGTCCATGGGATCGCAAAGAGATGGACAAGACTGAGCAACTGAACAACAACTACTACTCTTGGCTAAGTGTAAAAGCAAAAGGATAAATCAGGGCCATGTGAGAAAATCTTGTTAGATATCATTAGAGCTTAATAGTCAAGGAAAGTTCTTCAACATTAAAGAAACAAATTATTTGAAAACAGTTAAGAGAGTTGGAGTTATTTTACCAGATGAGGAAAAGGCTATATTGGAGCTTATTTTCTATTGTATTTTGGAAGTTACTAAGACTAGAACAAGGAAAAAGTTCTCTATTTTCACAACTCCAAACTTAAAAAACAGAATTACACTGCAACGAGAAAAAGTAGGTAAGATATACCAGAAGGATTTGTTTTTAAAAGGGCAATTAAACATTCTCATGGACTGCCATCAAAGTCTACAAGAAGTCTATCCCTAGGCTTTTCTAAAAACAGAAGAAACAACAATATGTTTAGGATAATCCTACACACCACTTTCGAACCACGCTTCCTAAAATAAATCCTTTCATTGTATTACTCCTCTCACTAAAATAAAACAAATAAACAAACAACTTTCAGTGGTTATTGTCTCTTCAAATTATTTTCACTGATTTTTAAGGCATTCAATCATTTGGTCAAATAAAAATGACTGAAATGTAATGTTCCCCAAAGGTGATCTTCCCTATGCCTCATGAATATTTGCTGCTCACTTATGTCACCATGTCTATGTTCATAGTGGGTATTCAATAAATTTTCTTTTGAATGAGTGAATGAATGAATGCAGTTTCTAGTACCCTTACCAAGTATCTCAAAATTCAGTATTAAACTCCTCTATAAAGATTTCTCTGAATACTAAGCCCTCAGTGATTTCCCTCTCAATTCTTTTTTTTTCATTTAATTCTTATTGTAGTGACAGAATCACACAATTTACTAGTAATATTTGCTTACTTATTTAACAAATTTTCATTAAATACTTACTACATATAGTTCCCAATCACTGAGCAGATAATAAAGGTGAACTGAGCACAGACTCACCTCTCAAGTAAACTTGCAGCTTTGTATTTAGTTTTCTAATTGGTACTGTCATTTTCAGGCCAAACACAGCTCGAAATAATTATTATCTCATCTATGTCAATATTATCTTACTATATCACTTCATATAGCTTGCCAATTCCTTGAGACTATATCCTGAACTACTTCTGTGTAGACAAATCTCAGAACAGTGCTGAGCACAGAGCAGAGACTCAAGGAGCAGGTGGTGATTACCTGCCTATAGGCCCAGCCAGCTCCTTCCAAAACCATGATCCAATGGAATCAAAAACAAACCACCCTTGGCAAATAGGTTACATATTCAGAATCCAAAACTTGCATAATCAGCAGTGATACACTGATAGTATTATGGTTATAAGAAAATACTTAACCTATATAAAAATAACTTCAGTTATTTTGACTTCAGGCCCATGGCCCTGCCTGTATCAGTTTGCACTGCTATACTCCTCTCCACAAAAAGTAGCCTTTTCAATATTGGTATTTCAGTTGTAACCCCTTGGATGACTAAACATAGAATCTTTTCTTTGATAGTCAGCAAACTTAGTCCTTTATAAGTCATAAGCATACTTCAAGTGAAACAACGGACCTAAAATATTAGCCATATATAAAAAAAGAAAACTAGAGTCAATCTGATCTTTCTATAGTAGGGTAAGGAAATTATTTGATGCTAGTGGCATTTCCACTTAAATGTTTTCTCTTCAACCAAAATTTAAATGTGACTACTGCTTCATGATCAGCGGGTTGGTATTAAGGCTTAATACCTATTATTTCTAGACCAGTGCTTCCCAATATTTTTCAAGATATGACATATAGAAAATGCTGATATAAACTTACATACTGAGAAGGAATGAGAGACCACTCACTCCAAAAGGCAAGTAAAAGGCAAGGTTTCCTTTCAGGCCCCATCCTGCCTTCCTTTCCACACCAGGAGGGAAAAGGTTTCAATATTTTAACACATCTCTAACTGATTCAGGGTACATGAGAGGGCAGCTATACATGAGATAAATATAATTAGAGGTTTCTTTAGTTGAGAAAAACATAAATACATGGGGAGGTAGAGAGACAGGTCAATGAAGACTGAATTAATGGCAGACTGATGTAGGAAGGAAAAAAAAAAGCATACTAAAGCACTTCATGGCAAATAGATGGGAAAACAGTGGAAACAGTGACAGATTTTATTTTGCGGGGCTCCAAAATCACTGCAGATGGTGACTGCTACCATGAAATAAAAAGACGTTTACTCCTTGGAAGGCAATTATGATGAAACTAGATAGCATATTAAAAAGTAGAGATATTACTTTTCCAACAAAGATCCCTCTAGTCAATGCTATGGTTTTTCCATTAGTCATGTGGAAGTGAATGTTGACTATACAGAAAGCTGAGCGCCAAATAACTGATGCTTTTGAACTCTAGTGTTGGAGAAAACTCTTGAGAGTCTCTTGGACTCTCAAGGAGATCTAACCAGTCCATCCTAAAGGAAATCAGTCCTGAATATTTATTGGAAGGACTGATATTAAAGCTGAAACTCCAATACTTTGGCCACATGATGTGAATAGCTGACTCATTGTAAGAGACCTTGGTGCTGGGAAAGATTGAAAGCGAGAGGAGAAGGGGAGACTGAGGATGAGATGGTTGGATGGCATCACCAACTCAATGGACATGAGTTTGAGTAAACTCCGGAAGTTGGTGATGGACAGGGAGGTCTGGCATGCTGCAGTCCATGGGGTCACAAAGAGTTGGACACGACTGAGCGACTGAACTGACCGAGAATACTTTGGGGCTTCCCAGGTGGCACTAGTGGTAAAGAATCCACTTGCCAATGCAGGAGACTTAAGAGACACAGTTCCATTCCTGGGTTGGAAAAATCCCCTGGAGAAGGAAATGGCAACCCACTCCAGTATTCTTGCCTGGAGAATCCCATAGACAGGCAAGTCTGCTGAGCTACAGTCCATAGTATTGCAAAGAGTCAGACATGACTGAAGTGACTGTGCACACATGCATGAGAATATTCCAAAATTAACGAGACACCAAAATAATGAGCCAGGAAGCAGGATACAATAAATAAATACACACACACACACACACACACACAGGCATATCATATTCAAACTCCAGAAAATCAAAGACAAAGAAAATCTTGAAAGAAGTCATAGCAGGAAGAAAACCTCACCAATAGAGGAAAAATGACAAGAATTACAGCAGACTTCTTATCAGAAACCATGCAAGCAGGAAGAAATTGTAACAAAATATACAAACTATCAAGAGAAAAAAATCAGTAATATATAATTCTATAGCCAAAAATTTCTCCTTCAAAAGTGAAGGAGAAGTAAATATTTTCTTAGACAAAAACAGGGGACTCATTTTCAGCAGACCTGCCTTGCAAGAAACATTAAAATGAGCTCTTTGGGAATAAGGAAAATTATATTGGTAAGAAACTTGGATCTGTATAAAGGAAAAAGCACTGGAGAAGGAATAAATGAAGGTAAAATAATATCTTACTTATTTTTATTCTTAATAGATTTAAATGATTCACAGTAATGTCATATGGATGGGAAGAAAGAATTAAAAATATTCTGTTGTAAGTTATATGCACTCTACACATGAAACAATACACAGTTATTTGAAGATAGGCTTATACTGTAAGCTCTAGGATAGTGACTAAAAATTTTTTAGGAAGAAATATAATTGATAAAAATTTTTTAAAAGATTAAGAAATAATACTGTGCCTTTTCTGATCCATGAATACAGTATAGCATATATAGTATAGTTTTACTCACTCAATTAATGTTTTGAGTATCAGTTTTCCATATTTTTGTTAGATATATGCTTAAGCCTTCTGTATTTTTGCTGCTATTGTAAATGATACTGATTTCAATTTTAATTTGATTGTTAATTAATAGTACAAAAACACAACTTATATTAGTATATTGATCTTGTATCCTACAGCCTTCTTATATTCTTTGCTAGTTCTAGATATTTCAGGGGATTCTATAGCATTTTCTACATAGATGACCCTGTCTCTTATACACATCTAGATGTGTATAAGAGACAGGGGTTTTCAGGATAGATAAAAGAGTAAGATTCAGCTATAAGTTGTCTACAGAACTTTACTTTAAATGCAGACTCATAAAGATTAAAAGAATGGATAAAGATATACCATGATAACATTAATCAAAAGGAAAGTGGAGTAGAAAATTATAAATAAAAATTTTTTTAAGTGAAATGACTTCTAAATAACAACAACAAAAAGAAAGTTGGAGTAACTATATAAATTTCAGACATAGCATACTCAAAGAAAAAGAAAATTATCAGGGATAAAAAGGGTTATTACACAATAATATAGGGATTGATTCTTCAAGACAACAATAATCCTAAATTGTATTCATCTAACAGGAGGATATAAAAATACTTGAGGCAAAAACTGATAGAACTGCAACGGAAAAGAGAAAGTCAGATATTATGGCTAGATTTCAACCAGAGCTGAAGTCTTCTGATCTAAATTCTTTCAGTAATTGGTAGATTAATCCATTCTTTCAGTAACTGATATATCAATCAGGCAGAAAACTAGTAAGGAAATAGCTGACTTTAACAATAGCAATCAACTGTATCTTAACTGGCATTTATAGGATATTTTGTTCAACAATACCAAAATATAAATTCTTCTCAAACTCAGATGGAACATTCACCAAGAAAGACCACATTCTGAACCACTAAACACACCTTAGCAAATTTAAAAGAATAGAAATCACAATGTATGTTCTCAGACCACAATGGAATTAAACTAGAAATCAATAACAGAAAGCTGAAAAATCCCCAAATATTTGGAGATTAAACAACAAACTTCTAAATAACACATAGGTTAAAGAAGTAGCAAGAGAAAATTTAAAATATTTTAAATTAAATTAAAATAAAAATACAATTTATCAAGATTTCTAAGATTCCACAAAATAAGTGCTTAGAGGGAAATTTGTAGTCTTACATGCCTATATTAGAAAGGAAGAAAAACATAAAATTAGTAACCTATGTTCCTACTTTAGGAAACAGGAAAAAAAGAGCAATTTAAACCTAAAGCAAGATGGAGAAAAGAAATAATAAGAATGAGAAAAGAAATCAGTGAAACTGAAAATAGAATAATAGAGAAAATCAACTAAATCAACTAGTGCTGAGAGGGGTGTGGATTTTAATATAACTGGCTTAGTTTTGGCCAATTCTGAATGGAAAGGAGGAAGATAAGGATGGGTGGTTATGTCAACCACGGAATCTATCACTTTTTCAGAATTTCTTCAACTACTCAGTTCTTTGTTATTTGTTCCTGTATTTATTAAGCAAAAATATATTAACATCCTAGTATGCCTGATGCAGAGCCGACACATTGGAAAAGACCCTGATGCTGGAAAGATTAAGGACAGGGGGAGAAAGGGGTGACAGAGGATGAGATAGTTGGATGGCATCACTGGCTTAAAGGACATGAGATTGAACAAACTCTGGGAGACAATGAAGGACAATGAAGCCTGGTGTGCTGCAGTCCATGAGGTCACAAAGAGTCGAACACGACTTAGCTTCTGAACAACAACAGTGCTAGGCAATGTATTAATTTCTAGACAACTATGAAGATAAGACTTGATTCCTACAATAGCATAAACAATAATAGCTCCTATCATTTATTGACCCTGTGGAAGCAACTGTTCAAAGAACTTTCACCTATTAATTCATTTAAACTCATTTATGCAGCCATGAAATTAAAAGACGCTTACTCCTTGGAAGAAAAGTTATGACCAACCTAGATAGCATATTGAAAAGCAGAGACATTACTTTGCCGACTAAGGTCCGTCTAGTCAAGGCTATGGTTTTTCCAGTAGTCATGTATGGATGTGAGATTTGGACTGTGAAGAAGGCTGAGCGCCGAAGAATTGATGCTTTTGAACTGTGGTGTTGGAGAAGACTCTTGTGAGTCCCTTGGACTGCAAGGAGATCCAACCAGTCCATTCTGAAGGAGATCAACCCTGGGATTTCTTTGGAAGGAATGATGCTAAAGCTGAAACTCCAGTACTTTGGCCACCTCATGCGAAGAGTTGACTCATTGGAAAAGATTCTGATGCTGGGAGGGATTGGGGGCAGGAGGAGAAGGGGACGACCGAGGATGAGATGGCCGGATGGCATCACTGACTTGATGGACGTGAATCTGAGTGAACTCCAGGAGTTGGTGATGGACAGGGAGGCCTGGCTTGCTGCGATTCATGGGGTCGCAAAGAGTTGGACACGACTGAGTGACTGAACTGAACTGAACCCAAGGTAGGTATTACTGTTATCTCCAACTCATGTATGAAGAAAGTGAGGCATTAGAAAGTGAATAATTTGCCACAATCACATAGCTACTAAATAGCAAAGTCTGACCAAGCTCTTAGTCATTATAATACTCAGTTCAGTTCAGTTCAGTCGCTCAGTCGTATCCGATTTTTTGGATCCCATGAATTGCAGCACGCCAGGCCTCCTTGTCCATCAACAACTCCTGGAGTTCACTCAGACTCATGTTCATCGAGTTGGTGAAGCCATCCCAGCCATCTCATCCTCTGTCATCCCCTTCTTGTCCTGCCCCCAATCCCTCCCAGCATCAGTGAGGATGAGATGGCTGGATGGCATCACGGACTCGATGGACGTGAGTCTGAGTGAACTCCAGGAGTTGGTGATGGACAGGGAGGCCTGGCGTGCTGCGATTCATGGGGTCGCAAAGAGTCGGACAAGACTGAGTGACTGAACTGAACTGAACTGAGCAATTCTACTAAATCTACTTATTTTTCTGTGTTAGGCCATGGCCCAAACCATCAGAGCAGATTGTGCAAATTATCCAAGGGCAGGACCTGGAGCTGGAGTGGTGAATGGAGTCAAAGAAGCCAAGAATAATATCAAAGTGTTATGAAAAAATGAATTCCAACCTGTTGGAACTAGGGACTCCAGCAAGCGGGCAAATGAGTATAACAGGAATTTCATAGGAAAAAGTTCTTGAAAATGAAACAAATGGCATTCAGCTTTAGCACTGAGCATCGTTCATTCACTGAACTGGACTGCTGACTGAGGGGTATCTCTATATCCTGCACATAAGGGCACCAGCAGACAGGACACTTAAAGGAAGATTAGGAATATGGAAATAAGAATAGACTTAGCTGCCACTTTTTTCTGTACAAATTGCTACTAACTGCATCAACTACCTCCTTCTTATACAAAGTGTGGTCTGCAGACTCAGAAACGCCTACCTCACCTGGGAGACATTTGAGCCCAGATGGAGAGCTACTGAATCAGAACTTTTATTATAATAAAATTTCTAGGTTTGTTTTTTTTTTTTAACCTTTTTTCACACATGAAAGTTGGAAGCATCACATTAAGCTCCTGAGATGAGCAAAGATTGATCAGAGACCAAGCAGAGAGGCCCTGAGGATAGGGCTTAATTACCAGAGATGGAGTGTAGGAGCCTGTAGTTCTTTGGAACAGAGTTCACGGGCTATGAGGTCAGAATACTTGGAACTCACTTGGCCTACAGTGAAGTTAGGTTTTTGGAAATGAATTGCAGTCACTTGTACATGGGCAGTTCTAAGAGTACATATTTAATGATTCCTTTGAAACAGGTGAATTGGTGGTAGTGCTGAGTGTAGCTGTCTTCTTTTCAAACAGATCAACTGCACAGTACTGGACTTGACAGCAAGGACACTCAGGAATAGAGATACTGCCTGATGCGTTTAGTCAAGGACTGGTTGACTTCCCAGCTGGTATATCAAAGACCTATATAATAAAAGATTCTACTGCGTAAAATTGCATAAGATTGCTTCTGCATAAAATTCTATAGCATCTTGACCTGATTAAGAAAATAGAAAATAAGTTCATGAGAAAAAAGAAAAAATAGGTTCATGAGAAAACAAACAAAACAACAATAACAATGAAATGTCCCTGAGCACACTGAGACATTATACAGAAGAAGACTGAGGAAAATAATCACCATTGACATCTGCTAGGAAGGAGGTACAAATTGGAGGAGACAGACCGTTAGTTTCACCAAACCAAAATGAAAACAAAAGCAACCAAGGGAATCTATTGCATAAAAATTTACACTGTGATGACAGAAACATTTGACTCTAAGAATTAAATAAATGAATTAAAGAAGAGGAGGGTTACTGCTGATAATTTGATTATTATCCTAGAATATCTAGAATAAGAAACATTTAAAAATGTATAGCCAAAATGCAAAAAGGTGGAAACCATGAAGGAAAAGGTCGAAATGAGATAAAGCATTTCAAAATAAGTGCTTTATAGGAATTATAAAGAAAAAGTTAGAGATGGAGGAAAATCAATAAGTAAAACATAATAAGAAGCATTTTCCTGGGAGTACATATTGAAAGGACGATGGGAAAGCTTGATGACAAAAGAAATTACTTAGACATATCTTGCTAAAATTCTCAAAATCTAGGCCTAAAAAGGGAAAAAAAAAATACAAGTTTTCATGCAAAAATAAGAATAACTTGGAATAGTCTATTATCAGACTTGTCATTTACAACACTATAAGCTTGAAGACAATTGAGTAAATTTGACAGATGACTACGGAAGGAGAAAGTGTGCCACCGAAGAAATACATACCCAGCCAGAACACCATTCATCTGTCAGGAAGAAGAAAAAAAATTTGCAAGAGCACAAGGACTCAGGGATTATATCCACTTTATACTCTGTCAAAAATGCTCCTAAGATCACTTTGTAAAAAGTACTCTTAATGAATCGAAACAGAAACCTCAAAAAAGGAGAGGGGACTTGACAAGGAAGCCACGGTGAGCAGCGACGCTTGCGAAGTCCCGCTGTGCGCACATGTGTATGCGTGTGTATGAATCTCCATGAATAGTGTTGGAGTGACTCGGAATTTGTAATGAAATAAAGATTTTTGTAATAGAAGAACTGTGCTTAGAGAAAAGCCTAATGATTGCTTGGGATTAAGACTTTTAGAGCGTCCCAGTAGAGCCAGGGCGGCAGGCAGAGGCGGCACCGGGTGGAGGGAACGCGTGCAGGAAGCCGGCGGGGGCGGGCGGGGAGGAGCGGAAGCAACTTAAAGGCATCAAACTGGAAGGGAAGCGAGGGGACCGAGGTGGGGGGGTGACCAGCCGGGTAGGACGGAGGCAGCTTCTGTTTTATTTTGATGCGATAGAGAAACACGTGGTTGACTACGATTGTGGAAGTGGAGAACACACCTCTCCTGAATGGGAAGGGAAGCAGGGAACTGGACAGTCTACAGTCATCAGACCAGCCCCTCGGAAAGAGTGCATGGTTAAAAATCCAGTTATCCTGAGTAGGACAGAAGCAGAATATAGAAAGATTTAAGGCTAAGAGTCAGAGTGTTGTTACAATTACTTAGATTTCTTCAGAGTTGACAGTGGAGGCTAATGTTTAGCATCAATTTTACTGTCAATGGTATTTAATATTTAATGACCTAATAGTCACTTTATATCTTTAGAATTGTAAAAGTGAACTCGTCATGAATACTGTTTTTATATTTTTCCAGCAACGTGTGGAAATCTGAAGTTCCTTACTGTCCAGATTCTGGAGTAGGAGCAAGTTATTTTTATCAATCATCATTAATATGAAAAAATATCAAAAATAGCCTTTTTTAGAAGGGGAAGTTATCAGATGACTTATCTGCGAGGGATACTTGCTCATATTTTAGTTGGAATCTTTTGAATGCATGTCTGAAAGTTCACTTTGAACATCTGAAATGATCCCAAACTTTTCATGAGCTTGTTCAAATTTTCTTTGCAAATGATAGCTTGTTGTTCTATGCGATTTAACAATGTAAATGTATATCTGAAGTTTAACCTGACTAGTCAAGAGATTATATTTAACTCAAACTCAAATATATTTCAGAAAGTAAAGAGTAAGCATACCAGTATGATATAGCTATACATGGGCTTTCCTGGAAGCTCAGACGGTAAAGCGTCTGCCTACAATGCGGGAGACCTGGGTTCGATCCCTGGGTTGGAAAGATCCCCTGGAGAAGGAAATGGCAACCCACTCCAGTATTCTTGCCTGGAAAATCCCATGGACCGAGGAGCCTGGTAGGCTACAGTCCATGGGGTCACAAAGAGTCGGACACGATTGAGCAACTTCACTTCACATACATGGTGACAATTTCTTTATCTAAGCCTCAATTTTATCATCTATAAAATGGGGGTAATGTTTTAACCGCACACAGCCCTGGACAATCTGAGTCAACCTGCGTCCTCATTTCTGAGTCCCTTTCTGCCTCCCACCGCCCCACTTCTTCACATCTCAAAATAGGCCATTTCTTCAGCAGGACTGTGTCAGGGTCATAACATGTTAAATCTAGCCTAGTTTAGGCTAGTCTAGGGTCGGACACGACTGAGCGACTTCACTTTGACTTTTCGCTTTCATGCATTGGAGAAGGAAATGGCAACCCACTCCAGTGTTCTTGCCTGGAGAATCCCAGGGACAGGGGAGCCTGGTGGGCTGCCCTCTGTGGGGTCGCACAGAGTCAGACACGACTGAAGTGACTTAGCAGCAGCAGCAGCAGGGGTTGCATATCTTCAAAAAGAGAAACAGGAAGAGATACCTCTGTGGGAGGAAACCTAAGAATGGTGAATGTATCTATTATCCACAAACTTACCTTAAATCACACAACCACAGGGTTGGGGCTGAGGATTAGCATGCGGTAGAGTTGATTAAAAAAAGAGAGAGAGAGAGAGAAAATCTTGTTCTTACTCCACGGTTACCATAATTATCATAGCAATTGCACGTAGCAACCCCACAAAATTAGAAATACAATTCTAATCTCATGGAAACTGATATTAGATACAGAACATGGTTATATCTGATTGATGTATATCATATATACATTATGTGTTCTTTGATTTGATATTTTTTTAAATAGTTAAGCACATGGATAGGTGCTCTCTTTCTATATTTGGTGTGACTTTTTGAACAATTTTCTGCAGAGGTGTAATTTTGGATACCAAGGGGACCTCAGGGAAAGCTCTGTGCTTTATCTTAGAAATGCCAGAAGTTTGGGACAGATTTAGAGTCTTTAGTATAATCAGAAACAGAGTAATTAAAATGAGGAACTTTTCCCTTTTTTTTTTTCCGAATTCCCAGAAGTCAATATGTTGCAGTGAACTTAGATTTTTTCTTTGTTGTATTTATGTGCAGGGAATTGCATCACTAGAAATAAAACTTTTCCTTAAACTGTGGCTAAAGATAATGTTTTAAAGGAATGTTTCTTTCTTATTTAACCTTAAAAGTTTATGATATTATGAATCTGTTGCTTATTTTAATAATAAGATTCTATATATGTTTGGCAGATATACTTTATTGTTCAGTTCAGTTCAGTCGCTCAGTCATGTCCGATTCTTTGTTACCCCATGCACTGCAGCACGCCAGGCCTCCCTGTCCATCACCAACTCCTGGAGTTTACTCAAACTCATGTCCATCAAGTCAGTGATGCCATTCAACCATCTCACCTTCTGTCATACCCTTCTCCTCCCACCTTCAAACTTTCCCAGCATCAGGGTCTTTTCAAATGAGTCAGCTCTTCACATCAGGTGGCCAAAGTATTGGACTTTCAGCTTCAGCATCAGTCCTTACAATGAATATTCAGGACTGATTTCCTTTAGGATGGACTGGTTGGATCTCCTTGCAGTCCAAGGGACTCTCAAGAGTCTTCTCCAACACCACAGTTCAAAAGCATCAATTCTTTGGTACTCAGCTTTCTTTATAGTCCGACTCTCACATCCATACATGACTACTGGAAAAACCATAGCTTTGACTAGAGGGACCATTGTTGGCAAAGTAATGTCTCTGCTTTTAAATATGCTGTCTAGGTTGGTCATAACTTTTCTTCCAAGGAGCAAGCGTCTTTTAATTTATGGCTGCAGTCACCAACTGCAGTGATTTTGGAGCCCAGAAAAATATAGTCTGTCACTGTTTTCACTATTTCTTCATCTATTTGCCAGGAAGTGATGGGACCGGATGCCATGATCTTTGTTTTCTGAATATTGAGCTTTAAGCCAACTTTTTCACTCTCCTCTTTCACTTTCATCAAGAGGCTTTTTAGTTCCTCTTCACTTTCTGCCATAAGGGTGGTGTCATCTGCGTATTGAGGTTATTGATATTTCTCCCAGCAATCTTGATTCCAGCTTGTGTTTCTTCCAGCCCAGCGTTTCTCATGATGTACTCTGCATAGAAGTTAAATAAGCAGGGTGACAGTATACAGCCAGTATACAGACAGTATACTCCTTTCCCAATTTGGAACCAGTCTGTTGCTCCAGGTTTTGCCAAAAAAAAAATTTTTTTCTGAGGACCATAATTTTAATAGTTAAAAAATTTCAGTATTAATTCAGGATTTCCTAGATTTTTGCAGTTATGTGAAAGCATATTAGAAAATTTCCATAGAAGAATTGATGATATATGTCTATACAAAAGATGTATTTATATAAACTATTCCAAGTGGCTGGATATTATGTTTTCTTCTCTCAAATGTAATTCTTCTAACCATGTTTGTTTGGTCAATTCCAGCCTAAAGATCAATATAATTGATGAAAAAATTGATCCAAAAATACAAGTTAAATAGCTCTGCCTCTCTCTATTATCCTTTGATATATATCTCCTTTTGGTAGGTGCTTGTATGTACTCAGAATAATGAATCTTAGGACACAAGGTGACATTAGCTATCCTTGCTCAATGTCATAGTCAGTGTAGAAATGCCCCTGGATATTATCTGTTACAAATGATAATTTGCCTTCTCTTGAGCATTCTCTTGAATGCTTTCAAGAGTTATTAATACTGTTGCAAAATATATTTGGATTAGATTTAAGTCTGCATTTTTATAATGTTTAATATTGTCCTAATACAGGACAATAAATATGTCCCAGTATCCCAGGGTCTCCATCTGTATCTGTAGAGAAGCTTAAGCCTTTATCCATATAACATTCCATTCAGATATTTAGCCACTGCTATCACTGTCCTATGAAAGTCACATTTTCTCTGTGCTAAATAGTCCAAATCCCTTCAAGATACTTCCCAAGGATGGTTTCTAGTGTTTTTATTTACCTGCTTGTCCTTACCCAGTTCCTACCCAAATTGTTGGTAACTTTTGTGAATAATGGGGATTTTAATTGTGTACAGACTTATTCAATTATTGTCTGAACATGAGAAAGTTTTCCTAGGTCCAAATTTCTTAAGCTATACTTTACCATATCTATGCAAATATGACCCAAATTTAATGTATTTCTTACTTAGCAATGCTTTATTTTACATTGTAATGATTTTTGAATCAAAAATATTAAAATCTTGTTCATATAAAATACTATTTAGGAAAATGCTCTTTCATGATGTGTTCGTGCAATTTATTTATCTCAGTGTACTACAGAGGTGTTATATTTACCACTGTTAGCATTCATTTTATTAACTGTGCTTCATAATTTCCCACTAGGAAATTGTTTTAATTTTTAAAAATTGTATTTTCTAATATATTAGCAACCACTCGCAGACTTCTATTACCTATCTTTCAGTGACTAGTGAATGTGTGTGTATATATTCAATTGTGTCTGACTCTGAAACCCCATGGGCTGTAAACCCCCAAGCTCCTTGGTCTATGAAATTTTCTAGGCAAGAATACGGGAGCAGGTTACCATTTCCTACTCCAGGGGATCTTCCCGACCCAGGAATCAAACCCACGTTTTTGTGTCTCCAGCGTTGGCAGGCAGATTCTTTTACCACTGCGCCAGCTAGGAACTTGACTAATGAATGGAGCGGTATAAAATGATATCTTAGACAAACTCTTCAGAGCTATATAAATGACCTGGGTAGATGATGATAAAATAAGAAAATTATCTAATGCTGAGTGCAGAATTTCAAAGACACAAATTTGCCAAGCTGTTTGTCTAACCATACTTCTGTAATATTGCCTATTGGACTAGCACAGGAAAATTTATGACATATCTTGCCAAAGTTAAGATTTTCAATTGCTGTAGCTTTTAATTTATATACTATTTCTAGTATTCAATTAGCAAATATTTATTTTAGATTATATTAGCATTTCAGTATCATTTAGTTTTACTACACTCAAGCTAGTTTCTAAAGAGTTCAAAGTTATTTATTTTATCTGAGAATTAGAGAGCTTCCATAGTAGTCCTAAACAAAGCTCTTATTTCTGGTAGCTACAGGGTTGAAGTAGCCAAAAGTGAAACACAAAATGTAATTGTGTGGATGCTTGTATTATAATTCCAGTTGAATTAACAGTCTCAGCAAATGTCTTGTGTGACTCAGAGCATTTATTGATAAAGAATGGGGCCCCGAATCTTGGAAAGTGAACTTCTGTTGTTCGACATAGATGAAACTGACAATCTTGAGCCCCCAGATCACTTTGAGATCCCCATTCCAGTGGAAGTAGCTTTCCCTCCAGTATCTGAGGACGCTAATTTTCTTTTGTTTGAAACCTTGTGACAGCCTCACTTTGGATGAACATCTGAAAAATGAATCCAGTCTGCAAAACCTACTACTTCCTCTTGCTACTATACTCATAATTGGAATAAAATATTCCAAGAGAGACAGATATATATAATATTATCTCAGAAAAAATAGCTTAAAGAGCAAAAGAATTGCAAATCTTTGTAAATATATATCAACAGTAGTCTGAAGAATGAATGCGAATGGATTCTAAGGATGTTCAACCAAGAAGAGTGGAATAAAAAATGAAGTCTGGCGGAGTCATCTATAAGGATGCGCCTGCTGGAGTTCTGTTCTTATGAATCAGCTCTGCAGCTGGAGATGACTCTGAAAGATTACTTGGTTCATTGACTAAAAGTTACTGGACATCATGGGAGTAGTAGTAGGGCTTCCCAGGTGGTGCAGTGGTCAAGAATCAGCCTGCCAATACAAGAGACACTGAGTCATCTATAAGGATGTGCCTGCTGGAGTTCTGTTCTTATGAATCAGCTCTGCAGCTGGAGATGACTCTGAAAGATTACTTGGTTCATTGACTAAAAGTTACTGGACATCATGGGAGTAGTAGTAGGGCTTCCCAGGTGGTGCAGTGGTCAAGAATCAGCCTGCCAATACAAGAGACACATGTTCGATCCCGGGGTCAAGAAGATTCCCTGGAGTAGGAAGTCGCAACCCACTCCCTTGCCGGGAAAATCCCATGAACAGAGAAGCCTGGTTGGCTACAGTCCATTGTACTGTAAGAGTTGGACATGACTGAGCAACAGAGCAGGCACACATGCATTTCAATGCGGTTCAGTTGCTCAGTCGTGTCCGACTCAGAGACCCCATGAACCACAGCACACCAGGCCTCCCTGTCCATCAACAACTCCCAGAGTTTACCCAAACTCATGTCCATGAGTTGATGATGCCATCCAACCATCTCATCCTCTGTTGTCCCCTTCTTGTTCTGCCCTCAATCTTTCCCAACATCAGAGTCTTTTCAAATGAGTCAGCTCTTCGCATCAGGCAGCCAAAATATTGGAGTTTCAGCTTCAGCATCAGTCCTTACAATGCACACCCAGGACTGATCTCCCTTAGGATGGACTGGCTGGATCTCCTTGCAGTCCAAGGGACTCTCAAGAGTCTTCTCCAACACCACAGTTCAAAAGTATCAATTCTTCGGCGCTCAGCTTTCTTTATAGCCCAACTCTCACATCCATACATGACCACAGGAAAAACCATAGCCTTGACTAGATGGACCTTTGTTGACAAAGTAATGTCTCTGCTTTTTAATATGCTATCTAGGTTGGTCATAACTTTCCTTCCAAGGAGTAAGCATCTTTTAATTTCATGGCTGCTGTCACCATCTGCAGTAATTTTGGAGCCCCAAAAAATAAAGTCAGCCACTGTTTCCACTGTTTCCCCATCTATTTGCCAGGAAGTGATGGGACCAGATGCCATGATCTTCATTTTCTGAATGTTGAGCTTTAAGCCAACTTTCTTACTCTCCTCTTTCACTTTCATCAAGAGGCTCTTTAGTTCTTCTTCACTTGTTGCCATAAGGGTGGTGTCATCTGCATATCTGAGGNCTGTTTCCACTGTTTCCCCATCTATTTCCCATGAAGTGATGGGACCGGATGCCATGATCTTCATTTTCTGAATGTTGAGCTTTAAGCCAACTTTTTCACTCTCCTCTTTCACTTTCATCAAGAGGCTTTTTAGTTCCTCTTCACTTTCTGCCATCAGGGTGGTGTCATCTGCATATCTGAGTGATTGATATTTCTCCCGGCAATCTTGATTCCAGCTTGTGTTTCTTCCAGCCCAGCATTTCTCATGATGTACTCTGCATAGAAGTTAAATAAGCAGGGTGACAATATACAGCCTTGATGTACTCCTTTTCCTATTTGGAACCAGTCTGTTGTTCCATGTCCAGTTCTAACTGTTGCTTCCTGACCTGCATACAGATTTCTTAAGAGGCAGGTCAACAATCTAAAATAATGCCACTCCACCCATGAATTTTTTTTCATGTTGGAAAATACCGTTTCCATAATGATTTTTAAACAGGTAATAGATACTATATTATAAACATATATAATATTATAAACAAAAAGTCACTAATAAAAGGGGTCCCAAGACCAAACAGATTAAGAAGCTTTGGTCCAGATGGAGGCCCCCACGGGCTGCTGAAGGGACTGTGCTCATCCGGTAGGTCCCACAGGGATGCTCGCCCAGGTGGGTGATTGGGTATGGAGCATCCCTTATGTCAGGCATGCCTGTCTGAATGATGTGCTTGCCTTCTACCCATGTGGCCATGGGGAAGTTGCTCTCTGTCGGGACTTGCTTTTCTTGTTTGTTGAAGACTGGGGCTAGGAGCAGGTGGAAGAGACCATGTTGGGTCTCTTTCAGGTTCTTTTCATGTTAGCTCTGCTCACCCCTCACAAAGAGATGGTGAGGGAATTGAAATGGGGAGAGAAGGTTTCAGGGAGAAGAGGAGGCTTCAAGCTGAGCAAGGTTTGCCTGTGAGGCTTGGAGGGATTTGGACGAGTAGGATATTGCATCCAGTTGATGGGCAAACTCAGGCTCTCTGTCTGAGCCCTGAGTCACGTGGCCTGGGTGGAGGCACAGTTACTTTGATTCTGGCCTGGTCCATCCAGTAACCTGGAGCTTTTCGTTCTCTTCACCCCAGAATGCAGCCTTGGCCTCACGTGGGGCTTTTCCTGGGTTTACAGAGCAACCGAGGTCAGTGGCCTGAGACCACCTGGCCTTTGTGACTGATCAGCTAGTGTGCAGGAAGACACTGAATGTGCGTGTTCATTTTAATTGCCTTTCTATAACTTCCTGTTGCTCTTCTCAGGGCAACAGTGCTTTTAAAAATAGACTGTGAATATGTTTCTTCATGTTGAGCCTTGAAATAAGTTGCAATCTGTTTTTTTTTTTTTTTTTCAGTCTGAATATATCTCCTTATCATGTTGCCCCTGGAGACTTGCATGTTGTTGCTGTTGAGTTGCTCAGTTGTGTCTGACTCTCTGTGACCCTGCGGACTATAGCCCAGTAGACTCCTCTGTTTTCTGAGGAAAGAATACTGGAGTGGGTTACCACTTCCTTCTCCAGGGAATCTTCCCTACCCAGGGATCAAACCCATGCCTCCTGCATTGACAGGCTTATTATTATTATTATTTTACCGCTGAGCCACCAGGGAAGCCTGGAGCACTGCATACTTTGATGGAAAATGGACAAAAATTGGATATGGAGAATTAAGTGACCCAATCCATGCAAAGCACCGAGCATCTTGCCCGCCTCAACAACAACAAGAAATAAAATTAAAGTAATACATTATGGTTGGTACGGTTTCTCTGTAGCAATCTTGGTAATTGACTTCCGCAACTCACGTTATATCAGTTTATTCTGCAGCTAAAATGCCTCGAGGTCTTCCAGCATGCCAGGCAAAGCAATTAATTTTATGCTCTAAGATGATGAATGTGGCTGGAAATGCATCTGACAGGGATTCCCATACGCTGGTCTGCAGACCAGTGCACAGCCTGTGCGAAGTTTTCAGGGGCCCGTGTTAAAAAGAGAAGAGCAAGGACAACATACTGAGATTCTCATGACCCTACCTCAGTTCAAAAGAACATTCTTTCATCAGAATATGTCCTTCCTATATTTTTGGGGCAAATTATTTCCTTTCCTGAAACAAGAATGACAGACAGTAGGTGGTAAGTACCCCTAGGCAAAATAAAAAGTTGTGACTCTCGGGTTGACCCTTAAGATTTTGTGTGTTTAATGTTTGAAACTGCATTGGTCTGTGAAATCCAAAACCCTGGTAGATAAATCCATAAAATGTCAGAGCTAGGAGGGACCTTAGAAACCAGTCAAGGAATGTTCTCCTCATTTTACAAGTAAGGAGCCTGAGACTCAGAGGAAGTACATGACCTGCCCAAGGTCACACAGCAAATCTGAGGCGGGTCAGGGCTAAAACCCAGAGAGGATGACTGTGAGCACTGGTTCTGAGTTAACCATACCTGTGTTCAAATTCTGCCTCTGATCTCTTCCCTGTGAGATTGGGGTATCCACCCAAGAAGTTGGCTAACATGCAGGCTTAGATGAGTGGGTTTAGGAGAGATTTCTGGGTCGAAAGCAAAGGGAACCTGTTTCTCTCCCTTCCCCCTCGTTAGTAAAATAGGCTCTTAAGCTGTCAGTGAGTGACATCAGAGGTTTATTTTTAGCCTGGTTCCTGCATTTACTGTTTGTGATTCTAAGTAATATCAGCTTCTAGTTGGGTTGGTTTCTTAGCCCTCTCTTGGTGCTCTTTCAGCTGTGGATGGACTTCAAAGATCTAATTTGAGTCTTCCTGCCCCCAGTTTCAGCCCAGGTCCTAGGAGGATGGGATAAAAGGGTTTTCCCTGGACTCTATGCTGTGTACACAGATCAGGCATTCTTCTCTTTCTCGAGAGGTCCTGTCTTCCTCTCCTAAGATGATTGACAAGCGTTTTCTCTCTCATCTGGGGCCTTACAAGGCAGCCTTTTAACAAAGATACCACAGAGTAGTGAGCATGGAGAAATTCTCATGACATCCTGTCAGATTTGAAGACCAAAGAGCATCCCATGCTCCTTCCTGAAGCCTGTGATGACTGACATAAATTATCTGTGGGAATGGAGCGGCCCTGGCCTCGGCTGAGCTGTACCATGCTCTCCCAGTGACAGTTTAGTGACTCCATATGCTCACAGATAAAGGAAGCGCGGCGACTTGGCCACTGGCCCCCTGTGCCCCTGGCTTGCTGCCACAGGCGCCTCCTCGAGGCCAAGTGCTGCTTGCAAGACGCCCACCTTTGCTCTGGGTGGGCACCCCATAGGCGGTGGCTATCGTGGCCGGGATCTCGGATCCAGGTAGCCCTGCGGTCTCCTCTCTGCCTGTCATTTGAGCATCGTGGTCTGCAGTCCCTCGTGTCCTTCAGGGTGGATGAATGAGACACCTCTGATGGGCCCATCTGTGCACCAGCTCAGGGATCACATGTGGCTTCTATACTCAGGCTTGTTATGCTTGGCTGGGGGTGAGCTTAGTGAATGCAGTTTCCAGCCTGGTATGTCATATTAAGAAAATTTATGTTGTGTTGGTGTCAGCCAAACCAGCCGACGTGCTTTGCTTTAGTAACTTTGCGAGGGTTTATCATCTATTCTGTATTCAGCTGACACACGGCGTCTCTTAATTTCAGAGCTGCTCCGTTTGTCGTCCCTGGTCAGCGTGTTGCACAGCCAGGGGGGCTGTCCCTTGCGTTGGAGACCACTTTGAATGTTTTTAGTTTGGTGGTTATTATTCCCCACTGTGTTCTGCTTGGAATTAAAGTCCTGTGTTTTTTAAAAATTGTGAAAGGAAGCCCTGCCCTGTGTGCAAAGGATGCCAGCTACAGAAGTGTATTGAAAAGAAGCTGGCTGTTACTGATTACCTGAGGAGACTGCAATTAATGACTGGGTGTGTGTGTTCTCAGCATTTTTTTTTAATGAAAAAGATACTTTATTTGATGTCATCCTGTACACATATAAACTCTTAAACAGAGATGGTGTATTTTATTAGAGAGCTGTTTTGAGGGTTTAGTAAGATAACAAATGTGAAATGCCTTAGCACAGGGCTGGCATCTAGTTCAGTTCAGTTACTCAGTCGTGTCCAACTCTTTGCCACCCCATGGACTGCAGCACGCCAGGCCTCCCTGTCCATCACCAACTCCCGGAGCTTGCTCAAACTCATGTCCATTGAGTTGGTGATGCCATCCAATCATCTCATCCTCTGTTGTCCCCTTCTCCTCCTGCCTTCAATTTTTCCTAGCATCAGAGTCTTTTCTAGTGGGTCAGTTCTTCGCATCAGGTGGCCAAAAAATTAGAGTTTAAGCTTCAGCATCAGTCCTTGCAATGAATATGCAGGACTGATTTCCTTTTGGACGGACAGGTTGGATCTCCCTGCAGTCCATGGGACTCTCAAGAGTCTTCTGCAACACCACAGTTCAAAAGCATCAATTCTTCAGTGCTCAGTTTTCTGTATAGTCCAACTCTCACATTCATACGTGACTACTGGAAAAACTATAGCTTTGACTATATGGACCATTGTTGGCAAAGTCATGTCTCTGCTTTTGAATATGCTATCTAGGTTGGTCATAGCTTTTCTTCCAAGGAGCAAGCGTCTTTTAATTTCATGGCTGCAGTCACCATCTGCAGTGATTTTGGAGCCCCCCAAAATAAAGTCTGTCACTGTTTCCACTATTTCCCCATCTATTTGCCATGAAGTGATGGCACCTAGTAACCATCAGTAAGTGAAAGGAGTCTGTAAGGGGGACACGGAGCAGAGGGGGGCTCCAGGCCTGGTTCCGTTACATCCTAGCTCCAGGGCCTTGTACCACCAGCCCATTTCCCCATCTGGGAAATGGGGCTAACCACGGCGTACTCCCGGATAGCACATGCTAGATCCTTGGAGCAGTGCTGCCTCACAGCCAGCTCACAGTAAATGTTGGCTGTTATTAATCAAGAGCAACGTGGGGAAACCCATTTTTAGACGTAGCAGGAGTTCAGTCCCCTCCTCTCTAGCCACCTGGACGCAGGGGTCAGAGGCAACTCTGTCACCGAGCCTGCTGAGCGGCTCAGGGTCAGCTGGGAGCCGCCCGTGAGGGCAGACTATCACCCCCTCTGTACCCCAGGCCCCCACGGAGCCGGCGGCCTGGGCGCGCCTCCATCCTTCAGCCCCCACTGGAGGCCCACAGCCCCAGATGCTTCTTCCTCTTCTTCCTGACACACCCTTTCCTCTCCCCGGTTGACTTGTTACCCGAGCTTCAGGGAGGAGGAAGGAAAAATGGCCTCTTCTTCCCAGACCTCAGCCCACACCGGCTTCCCTTCTTGAAGCTCCTGGCCGGCCGGCTCTCCCTTCTGCGCCGTCCCCTCGGGCCAGCCGTCGGGAGAGGCTTTGCTGTTACGGTGTCTCTGACCAGAGCCGGCGCGTCCGCCTCTGCAGAGGCAGGCCTGGGCCTCCGGGCTGGCCCTGGGAACCCCTGTGCCCTCACTGGCTACGACCGGCACGCGCTGGTACCCACCCCGACCTGCCCGGCCTGGCCGGTGCTTTTACTGAGTGCCTGAGAGTTGCTGTTGCTTCTGCTCCATCGCACGGCGGTGTCGTGGCGGGGGATGCTGTGTGCGGCACGGCCTGGGGCCTGGCTTGCCTGGCTGGGTTTCCTGCTACCTGCTGTCCTGCTACCTGGGCTCGGCTTGGCTGTGGTATGCAGCTGGGCCTTTGTATTTTGAGTGAGGCCTCTGTCCTGCTGGTGCATTCTCCCCAGGTCTCCCAGCATTTGAGGAAGCCCACCCAGGCTGCCCTAGTCTCCAGGTGAGTGTCTGGGGGGCGGTGGCGAAGTGCTGCCCAGCTAGAGGTTGCCTAGGAGACCGTATTCTGTAGGTTGACCCGAAGTGCTCAGGGGAGGGTGCTTACCTGTTTGCCTCAGAAGATTTCTTCAATCTGCAGCTAAACAAACTCCTTCTTTATAGAAGGTGGGAGGATGGAGAGGACTTGTGGGGAAGAGCTGGAGGAAACATCCTACAGGCTAATGAGATGGCCTTGGGCTATTCACTTCCTGTGTTCCAACCTCGATTTCCCAATTTGTGAAATGCAGATAAGAGCATCCCTTATCTCATAGGAGTTAGTTGTATGCCATGGATGAGTTTCCCAGCATATGGGAAGAACTCAGTGAATGCCTGCTGCTGCCATGATATTGCTGACATTATCAGAAGTTTGCATTTTATGACTTCCCCATGAGGAGTTGTGTGTATGTGTATTTAAGAGATTAGGCTACCAAATAAAACTCTTTCTAAACCTGAGGACAGGATGGGTCTTATTTAGTTAGACTCCATAGTGGTGTTTGACAATGAGGGGAAAGCCAGAGACCCTGCTCATGTGTTAAGGGCGGGTCTGGACTGGCCTCTTTGAAGTGAAAAACATATTCTTTTCCCTTTCTGCTCCAGATTTGACATTAAAAAAAAATTATTTTTTTAGCTATAGGAAAATTGCTTTGCAATGTTGTGATGGTTTCTGCTGTACGACAGTGCAAATCAGCCGTAATTATACATATATCCCCTCTTAAGCCTCCCTCCCCTCGCTGCCTCCCACCCCTCTGGACGATCACAGAGCCTGGCCGGGCTCCCTGTGTTACGCAGCAGCTTCTCACCAGTTCATGGAAGTGTATGGATGTGCTGATGCCACTGCCTCCGTTTTTCCTTCACATGATTGAAAACTTGCTGAAAGGCACCCGCTTCCTCAGGGCTGCTGTCAACAGGCAGTGACGTAACCAGGTGAAGTCTGTTTCAAGAGCCCTTTGCTGTTTGCTTATGGTTGTTATTTCAATCAGAGGGTGGTGTCCCCTCTCCCAACCACAGGACAGGGCTGTGCTTGTGTGCTGGTGCTCAGGGCCGACGGAGGCGGCTGAGGATTGGAGCGGAGCCCACAGAACCGCTGGTCTGTGGGGTCGAATCGCGTCTCCCCTGCGAAGTGAACGTGTAGGTTGTCATCTTTGGCAGCAAACAGCGTTATTTTGGGAGTCCCCCGGGGTGCTGTTCAGACATGCAGGTGGTTCTAGAAAGCCACTGTTGTGGGAGACAGAAGTAGTTGTCAGAGTGATCAGGGAGTTCTGATAAACTGGCTTAAGTGTGTGCTTTTGCAGACAGGAGAAATCTGAAGTCTGCCAAGGGCTGGTTGGATTGTTGAAGAGTTTCTGTGCAGTTAGAAGGCAGGGGTGACCATATCACTTTATGGGCAAAAGAACAGAGGCCTGAACAAGGTGAGGTGTCTTGACTCCAGGGATGGAGAAGGTCTGGATCCAGGACTCCAGACCCACAGGAATAGTGTCCCCCTCCCTTTAGATCAGTTTGGGTGGGTGGTGGGTGGGCAGGTGGCTTCTGATGTGATCTGTTGCCAGGAAACTCCTGCACTGTCTCGCAGGGGTCCCATCAGACAAACCACCTGAGCCAGCCAGCCAGCCGCCTCCAGCCAGCGCCTGACTTTCTCTAATCCTCTCTCTTCTCACTCCCCTTCTTTTTCTCCCTCCTCTCTCACTTCCTTTTCTTCCTCTCTTTCCTTCAAGGCCAATGGTGGTCCTCAGGACCTTCCCACCCTGATGCTGAGCACAGGCTGAGGCTCTAAGCTGGCTCTAAACTTCTTTTCTTTTCATACGCTTTTTTTTTTTTAATGTGAACTTTTTTAATGCGAACCATTTTAAAAGTCTTTATTGAATTTGTTACAGTATTGCTTCCCTGGTGGCTCAGCTGGTGAAAAATCTGCCTGCAATGCCAGAGACCCCGGTTTGATCCCTGGGTTGGGAAGATCCCCTGAAGAAGGGAAAAGCTACTCACTCCAGTATTCTTGGACTTCCCTTGTGGCTCAGCTGGTAAAAAATCTCCCTGCAATGCCAGAGACCTGGCTTCAATCCCTGGCTTGGGAAGATCCCCTGGAGAAGGGAAAGACTACCCACTCCAGTATTCTGGCCTGGAGAATTCCATGGACTGTATAGTACATGGGGGTAGCAAAGAATCAGACTCAACTGAGTGACTTTCACTTTCATAATATTGCTGTTTTATATTTTGTTTTTGTTTTGGCTGCAAGACATGTAGTTCCCTGACCAGGGATTGAACCCACCCCACTTACAGGAAAGCAAAGTCCTGACCACTTTCCCACCAGGCAAGTCCCCTAAACTTGCCCCGCTGACTCCTAGTGAAGAAGGTCTGCTAAACCCTGTAGATGATGGCTGTTAGGAGAAAGCTTTGGATTTGCTTTGACAAGATATCAACTATTTGTATGTTCCTTAGTAACAAATGATGGGCAATATTTCTTATGACAGAGAGCCACCCACATTTCTGTTGCCACCTTGTCAGGTGAGAACCTCTCTTTTAGAAGCTAATGGTTTTAGCTGCCATTCAGGTAAAGCCATTGGTTCTAAAGTGCCCGTGGAAGTGCATGAGTCAGCTTATAATGATTTACCAAGCACGGTAAATGACCAAGCATGTTATTCTGGTAATTACCTTATTATATAATATAATATATATTTCACTTATGTATCCAGCCAATGGGTATTTATTGGGCACCTGCCAGGTGGTAGGGAACAGAGGAGCTGGCAGGGAGTACCCCTTAACCTACACTGTGGTTGGGGAAATGAGGCAAGCGCCAGATACCCAGAGGCGGGTGGCGGCATGTGGCCTTGAGCGCCCTCCTCCTGGCCGAGGCCGAGGAGGCCCGGCTGTGTCTTCGGTTCTGACCTCCCCCCTGGCAGTGCTCCCTCTCTAGCTCTTCTGTGCGATTGGAGAAGTGCCCGCCTCCAGGGATCGCCTGATAAATGTTGGCTGCTCTCAGCGTCAGTGGTGGCAGTGGATTGTGTCAGTGGGTTGGTCATTGTTATCATGTAATATGTGATAATTTGAAAGAATATAGCTGAGCTGCAAGTACTGTAGTAGAGCACACCGAGAATAACCACTCCGCTATTTCATTTACCTGTGTTCCTTTTGAGCCCATCACGTGCCTCCCCTGCAACCAGATCACTGCTATGCTGAATGATGTTGATCTCTTTTCAGCATTAGAAAATATTTAAACATATGTTGTTCAGTTGCTAAGTCATGTCTAACTCTTTGCAACCCCATGGACTGCAGCATGCCAGGTCTCCCTGTCCATCCCCAACTTCCGAGTTTACTCAAACTCATGTCCATTGAGTTGGTGATGCCATCCAGCCATCTCATCCTCTGTCGTCCCCTTCTCCTCCTGCCCCCAATCCCTCCCAGCATCAGGGTCTTTTCTGATGAGTCAACTCTTTGCATGAGGTGGTCAAAGTATTGGAGTTTCAGCTTCAGCATCAGTCCTTCCAGTGAATATTCAAGACTGATTTCCTTTAGGATGGACTGGTTGGATCTCCTTGCAGTCCAAGGGACTCTCAAGAGTCCTCTCCAACACCACAGTTTAAAAGCATCAATTCTTTGGTGCTCAGCTTTCTTTATGGTCTCTCACATCCATATATGACCACTGGAAAAAACATAACCTTGACTAGATGGACCTTTGTTTGCAAAGTAATATCTCTGCTTTTTAATATGCTGTCTAGGTTTATAATAGTTTTTCTTCTAAGGAGCAAGCATCTTTTAATTTCATGGCTACAGTTACCATCTGCAGTGATTTTGGAGCCCAAGAAAATAAAGCCTGTCACTGTTTCATGTATAAGATTGGCCTATAATTGCCCTTTTTCATTTTGTCCTTGTTTACCTTGAATAAAGATTATATTGGCTTTAGAGAATCAGGGAATGCTCTTCTTCTTTTTTTTTTTTTTTTTAAATCCTTTAGTAATGTTTGTATAAGTTTGGAATATAGATGAGTAATTAAAAATTCTCCCAAGGAAACATTCTGTGAAATGTTTCAGGAGTTCTGTTAAATGTTTGGTTCAAATTAAAAAAAATATTATTATTTTATTATTTAAAACTTTCAGCACAATGCTGTATTTTATTTTATTTTTGTCTTAGACAATAGTCTTTATTTTTACACAAAGCAGTGCAAAATGAGGCAGTTTTCCAAGGGGTGACTGATGGAGCTAGAAAACTCCATCCTGAGTGTGAAAGTGAAAGTGTTAGTCACTCAGTCCTGTCCAACTCTTTGCGACCCCATGGACTGTAGCTTACCAAGCTGCTCTGTCCATGAAATTCTCCAGGCAAGACTACTGGAATTGGTTGCCATTTCCTTCTCCAGGGAATGCTGTATTTTATACTTGAAAGTTGCAAAGAGAGTGAATCTCACATGTCCTTACCCCTCCCCGCAAAAGTAACTATGTGAGGTAATCGATGTATTCATTTACCTTGATGTAGTAATATTTTTGCAGCGTATACATATATCAACTCACCTTGTTGCGTACCTTAAACTTACTCAATACTATGTCAGTTATCTCAGTAAAGCTGGGAAAAATAAAAACAACTTTCAACCTTGTAGGCTACTCATATCCCTTTGTACCGCCAGCTTAACTTTTTTTTTTTTTAATTTAATGATGCCCTTAGGAATAAAACCTCTGCTCTCTATTTAATTTGGATGGATTTTTAAACTTGCACCATTTGCAGCTACTCAGCTCTGTGAATCAGAATTTTGTTGATTTTTGTGCAACCAAATGAAATCCAGAAATGGATGAGATATAACACGTGATTTCAGATTTTTGTGTTTGCCTGAGTTGCCATTAAAAAAAAAGAGATGGATACTTCGTAATAAGTAAGTGATATAAATATGAACTATAAAGATACTTAAGGCTTCCTAATAATGTTGCCCACCTTATCTGGTTTTATTTGGGTGTTAATTTGTCAAGAGGGTTTTGCTGTTCTAAAATAATAAAAAGAGGAGCCACTGCCTGCCAATGGCTCTGAGAGCGCTGATGGTCCATGATGAAGTGTTCTTTGATTAAGTGTCAAGATGAATGGAGCAAGCCTTTGACGGGCAAGGCTGCAGCCGGAGAGAGCCTAGCGGTAACTGCAGACCTCGCCATCTCCAGTGAGCAGGTGTTGAATGAGTCCAGTTCTCTCTCAGCCCTTCTTTTTCCCTGGTGGGTCATTGGCTTCTGAGTAAGATAGATGCGTGCAATAGAAGAACTGTTAATAGCATTTACTCTGTCTTAATCCTTTTTAATCCCATTCATATTTCAGTGTCTGAACCTTGGCAGGATGTCAGAAGCCACAATGCAGGCAGAGAAATTTTTCTTTGAACAGCAAGGACCAAGTAAAATTGTTTTCCTGGTATTTAATTTGTTAAAACACGTGAGACTGGAATATTCCCTCTTAGATCCCAAAGAAAGGCCGCCAAAAGGTCTCGTCAGTATGACCTTCCTGGAGTTTCTTCTTATCTTCATTTAAAAAATTGCCATAAGTCATTTTATCAGGCTTGCCAAATATCATAAGATATTCCTGGCATATTAAATTTACTTCATAACTTTGACAAACGTTGACAGACAAGCGTTGTCTGTCTGATGTCAAACCTGTTGGGAATTTGGATCTTTTAACTTGTTACTAATAAGACTTTAGCCTCTGTTTGGGCTTGTTGGCCCAGCTTTTTCCCCCTTCTTCTTTTTCCCCAACTTTACTGAAATATGATTGATAATATAACATTGTATAAGCTTAAACTGTGCAACAGGTTACTTTGATGCAAAATAATTACCATCATAGCATTAGCTAATATTTCAATCCATCGCATAATTACCATTTTTTGATATAAAATTTTTAAATTGAAATAGAGTTGATGTACAATGTTTGCTGAATTTCAGTTGTACAGAAAGTGAGTCAGTTCTGCTTATCTATCAAGTCTTTTTCAGATTATTTTCCCTTAGAGGTTATTATAAGATGTTGAATGTAGTTCCTTGTGCTATACAGTAGACCTTTGTTGGTTATCTATTTTATATACAATAGTGTGGATATTTTAATCCCCGAGTCCTAATTTATCTCCCCCTACCCCATTCCCTTTTGGGTAACCATAAATTTGTTTTCTGTGTCTGTGAGTCTATTTCTATTTTATAAAAAAAACTCACATGTATCATTTTTTTTTTGGATTCCACATATAAGCAATATCATATGATATTTGTCTTTCTCTGTCTGACTTCAGTTAGTATGATAATCTCGAGGTCCATCCGTGTTGCTGAAAATGGCCTTATTTTAACTTTTTCATTAGTATACTTGGCTGTTTTCCTTAAATATCTTATGTAAAGAATTTGGAGAACCCCATGAAAACCCCAGGAAGACTGAGACACCAATCTCCATTGTAACTTGTCAAAGCTGAGATCGGGTGTGCTGGGGTTTGGTGTCTGCCGTACTGCGTGCCTATCTTAAATCTGTATTGTGGCCCCAGGTAGGAGTTCTTGGTAACACAACAGCTCCCCGAAGGCTAGATTCTGGATCCGACTTGGGGTCAACTTCAGGACAGCAGGAGGACGGGCGCCCAAGGACAGGCTGCCTTCGCCTTCCAAATGGCCTTCCGCTTCGCAGTGCTGGCCTTTCCTGGGCGGAGACGAGTCTTGTTTGCCATCTGAGTTCTTGCCGAGCCCCGGGGTGAGGGCTGGCAGGGTGGTGGCAGGGGGACGTCCAGCCCATTGTGGGAGAGAAGGCCGAGGGCTCCTAGAGGAGCATTTGGGCTTTGAGTCAGTTGTGTCTTTGAAAAAAATTTACCCATTTTTGGACTTGTCTGTGGAAGCAATTAGGGAGATCACAGGACCGTTCCTGACTCCTGCTTCTGTGCAGTGTCTATTCAGAAAAGTAGAAAATAGTCAACTGGAACAGGATTATTTGAGCACACACAGAGTCCTGTTGTCTCAGAGGCATGCCCTCAGACAATTTGCCTTTTAGTGAAGTTTTAAGCCCATGAAAGGAAATAAAAAGTGTTTTATTTGATGGCAAAGAAAGATGGACTGGACTTATGAGACTTTGAGCATTTTAGCTTTTTCTTTGTTAATGCAAACTTTGGAAGAGAGTGACTCTTTATAGAATGCAATTTATTTGTACAATGTGGTAATTAATCGATAATAGTTAATAATTATCTTCAACTGGGTAAAATACCAATGTGTGTGTGTGTGTTGTGTATCTTTTGTTTAAAACTAAACATTTCTACTTCTGAAGATAAGTGTGCCTCAGGGACGTAACCAGCTAACAATTATTAAGCACCTATTTTTTTCCCCCAGACCTTACGGCGGTTCCTTCTTGTCACCACTGCGGGAGGTCAGGCAGCATTATTTGCCACCTGAAAATGTGGACACGGAAGCTTCAAGAGAACTGGTGGCTCCCCCAGTGCCGTACGCCTAGTTGGTGGTAGCGTGGGGATTTCAACCTGAGTCTGACTTGCAAAAACCATTCTGTGCTTCCGTAAAAGGCTGACTCACTCCCTTTAGGCCTGGCTGGAACCCAGCCCAGTTCATTGCAGTTTACAGAATTTGTTTACATCCATCGTGTCTCTTAAGCATTGCATCTTGTTTCCTGAAAGCTGGTAAGGAAAATCAGGGGCTCCATGAATGGGACCTGTGATGTATTGTATGAACAGATGGTGCCAGTCAGTGGGCCAGAAAAGGACTTTTTGAGTGCTGACTGGCAGAGCCTGGGTCTTCTGACCTTGGTAGGAAAATGGTTCAAGTTCTTGGTCAGTGAGGAAAATGAGCTCTTCGTCCCAATTCCTACCTAGACTGTCGGGATTACGCACTAAGGTTTGTTGGGTGGCTGGATTTGCTAAAGGAAGAGCTGGAGGAAGCTGGCAGCAGTCTGCCGTGCATCTGAGAAAAATCCTCCCTTTGATACACCTTCTCCACTAAGGACAGTTTGGTTTTAGCCCAGTTAGAACCTATGGGGTGACCTCAGTCTGAGTTCCAGAAGACCCGGCCCCTTTCTTGTTTAAAGACCCTTAAAGGACGTCTTCAGTTGATTCTGGATTGAATTTTCCTCAAACCGGACCAGCGTGCCCAACTCCCTCCCTGGAGTGAGCTGTTCAGGGTTTTCTTGGGAGATCATGGGCCGTGGCTGCTTCAGACCAGAGGGGGCTCTCTGGGCTAGATCATCTTTTCTCAGCGTCCCTTTAAAATGACTTAAGCTGGTGGCTCTCAAGGGCTTGCCAGGTGGTGCTCGTGGTAAAGAACCCACGTGCCAGTGCAGGAGACATAAGAGACATAAGTTCTATCCCTGGGTCGGGAAGATTCCCTGGAGGAGGGCATGGCAACCCACACCAGTGTTCTTGCTGGAGAATCCCATGCACAGCGGAGTTGGACAGGCCACAGTTCATGGAGTCACAAAGAGTCAGGCATGACATGACTGAAGCGACGTAGCAGCAGCAGCAGTGGTCCTCATACAAGTCACCTAGAGAACTGATTGAGAACACAGAGCCCCAGGCTGCTTGAACTAGGACGGGACGGACCCTTTGTGTTTTTAACCAAGTTCCCTGGACGGTCCTGAACCAGAGTATGAGAATCCGTCCACATGCTTCCTTGTCACTGTTTTTTTTCTCACTCTATCCTTGGCTTCAAATGCTGTCTTCCCTACTTTTCTGCTGCCCAAATCAAATCTAATTTCCATGTCTGGACCCTCTCCCCGCTGTCATCCTTTCAGGTACTAGACTTTTAGTTTTAAAATGAAAAAATACGGAAGCATAGTTGATTTACAATGTGTTTGTTTCGGATGTACAGCAAGGTGATTCAGTTATGCGTATTTGCACCTGTGTCTGTATCTATCCTTTTCCAGATTTTTTTCCACTGCAGGTTATTACAAGATTACAGAACACAGTTCCCTGTTCTACATGGCACGTCCTTGTTTCATCTATGTAAACTTCTTACCATCCAAACGTTTGGTGGTCGGCCAGTTCAGGCGCTGTGCTGGCCTTGAGTTAGAATCTCCAATGTCATGGAGTTTCCAGGCCAAATGGGCAGTTATGGTAACAGTAAGCGGAAAGGCAGGGTGCTGAGCACCCCAAGGAGGAGAGCTCAGCTGTGCTGGGGGAGGGAGTTTGGCCAAGTTGTCCTGGTACAAGGATGAGCAGGAGTGAGTGGGGCGGAGGAGAGAGTGAGAAGCTCTCGCCTCCTGGGGTGTGGGGCCAGAGCAGGGGATGACACCACAGCCTAGCAGGGGATTTGAGGTGTGTTGACACATGGGAAAATGTACACGCAATGTGAATCCTGCTTTTATGACTCACACTTTCCTTTACAGAAGGCATGGGCTACGTCATTAAAAAAAAAAAAAAAGTATGTTGAAAAGTCCAGAAGCAGATGTGAAGTGGAGGAAGTAGAAGGTTGAAATCCTCACCAAATGAAGTGGTTTCTACCTAAAGGGAGAAGAACAAGACCGTTGTTTATCTCTTTGTCTCCCTTGCTAGTCTTTGGAAAGAAATGTGTATTTTATTTGGCTGTGTGGGGTCTCGGTTGTGGCATGTGGTATCTTTGCTGCCGTGTGTGGGCTCTAGCTTCCTGACCAGGGATCGAACTCAGGCCCCCTGTGTTGGGAGCATGGAGTCTTAACCACTGGACCACCAGGAGGTCCTTCCCCTTGCCGGTCTACAAGCAACTTGAGGCTGCGGGACTTTCATCTCTGTGTCCCTAGAATGATCGTGCGGCCTGGCGTAGAGAACTCAGGCAGTGAACAGTGGGTGAATGAAGGAGTTTCAGGTGCAGGAACATTGGACAGATCCCTTTGCCTCTCTGGGCCTCTGTTGCCTCAACTCCAAGTAAAGGTTTTATCCAATATTTGTGACTGATGACTCATATTCCAGTTGCTTGCTCTTGGGGCTCTGAAGTTCATGCCCGTGCACCCAAGTTTACCCACTAGTGGCCAGGCCAGCTCTTGTTCCAGGCATTGGAGATCCAATTAAAATCCATCAATCAGCCAATGTGGAATGAGCGTGGAAGGCCCTATGTTGGGCATGGGTGGATGTCAGTGTGTGAGTTCCCTTAAGCCTGCCATACAGAGTGAAGTAAGTCAGAAAGAGAAAAAAATATGTATTAACACACACATATATGTAGAATCTGGAAAAACTGTGCTGATGAGCTGTTTTCAGGGCAGGAATAAGATGCAGACAGAGAGAACGGATGGTGGATGCAGAGGGACGGGGAGGGTGGGACGAACTGAGAGAGTATTGACATGTATACACGACCACGTGCTTCCCTGTGGCTCAGGCGGAAAAGCGTCTGCCCGCAGTGCAGGAAAGCTGGGTTCCATCCCTGGGTTGGAAAGATCCCCTGGAGAGGGAAATGGCAACCCACTCCAGTATCCTTGCCTGGAAAATCCCAAGGACAGAAGAGCCTGGGGGGCTGTACCGTCCATGGGGTCTCAAAGAGTCGGACACGACTGAGAGACTCACACACACACGTGTGAAATAGCTGGGGAGAAGCCACAGTGTAACACAGGGGGCTCGGCCTGGTGCTCCGTGGTGACCTGGAGGGATGGGATGGGGGCGAGCGGGGAGGCTTGAGAGTGAGGGGATGTATGTATACACAGCTGATTCACTTGGTTGTATACCAGAAACAAACGCAGCGTTGTAAAGCGGTTACCTTCCAATTCGAAACAGAGAGAGTTTATCGTCTGTTAAGATAAGCTGGCTTCCGATTAAATGCCGAAAGTCAGGATCAGCTTGCAGATGTACAGGCTGCCAGGGGGGCTTCTCTGAGAAAGCAGTTCTGTATCCAGTGTGTTCTGACCATCGGCCACCGTCCTCTGTTGCCAGCGGACCCGTGTGGGCTGTGCTCAGTCGCTTCAGTCGCGTCTGACTCTTTGCAATGCTATGGACTGGAGACTGCCCGTCTCCTCTGCTCATGGGATTCCCAGGCAAGAACACTGGAGAGGGTTGCCATGCCCTCCTCCAGAGGATCTTCCCGACCCAGAGATCAAACTTGTGTTTCACGTCTCCTGCAGTAGCCGGCGGGCTCTTTACCACTAGCACAGCCTGGGAAACCCCAATGGACCCATACTGCAAGGTACCCTCTCTCAGATACCCTGTTTTCATGAAGAAAAGTTTTGTTCCTTTCCATGTCTTATCAGCCAGTTGGAAATTCAGGCCAGTACTGAGAGATCCTGTGTTCTTAAGCCAAGCTGGTTGATCTCTAGCCAAAAACCAAGAAACAATGGCAATAATGATAGAATTGTCCTCTCTCGAACATTTGCCTTATGCCAGACATTATTTCATTTAATTAGCTTAAGTCTTTAGGAGGGGACTGTTGTAATCTCTATTTTCAGAGGAGAAGGTTAAACTTCAGCTTAGTACTCAAGCTAGTAATTGTCAGAACCAGGACCCAAACCCAGACCGCAGGCGCATGCTCTGACCTGCTGCAGGCCTGTACCAGCGGCCCGTCCAGCATAAATACGTGATTTAGGGCAGTGGTCGGCCAGCCACGGTCCCACAGGCCAGGTCCAGCCACTGTCTGTTTTGGGGTGGCCTGGGAGCCAAGAGTGGTTTTTTACATTTTTAAGCGGCTAAAAAAAAATCAAAGAGAAGAATAATGTTTGATGACAGGCAAAAATTATTTGAAATACAAATCTAATGCTCATAACTAAAGTTGTAATGGAACAGAGCCACGGTCGTTACTTTGCACATTGTCAGCGGTTGATTGCCCGGTACAACAGCAGAGCTGTAAGACCTGCAAAAGCCTGAAATATATACTGTCTGGCCTTTTACGGACACAGTTTGCCAACCTCCGATTGAGCGCGTTCATCAGACTTTAGGAGATGTTGAAAATTGGTCACCTCCCCTTGCTGTCTCACCCTCACCATTTGTGGGTAGGCTGTGCTGATACCAGTATTTTATGATTCCGCATTCTCGTTTCACTGCTTGGGTATTAAATGAAAGTGTTTACTCTGTGACCTCACTGGCCTGATAGTACCTGCCCTGGAGGATTCGCCCAGGTGCCGTTTTATCAAAGATGTGTCTTTTAGAGAAGACAGTGGTATGACTTTGCCTTGAAAAATCTTTTTTGTGGTGATGGTGGTTGTATTTAGGTTACTGTTAAAAACTGATTTGGAGAACATTTGTCTGGTTGTTCCAGAGATGGATGCACTTTTTAATTGAAGGAGAATATGGTAGGCAGGAAAATCTCTGTAAAAACTGACTTATCACCACCACCTGTGATTATGAAGACCACCCCGAGACTGTCCTGGTGGGTGGGGAGGACCCGGGCGGGGTCCTGTGCTCTCATTTTGCTGGCCTCGATGGGAGCAGGGTGGACGGTGGGTTTGCAGAAGCAGGATGGTCTTGGTGCCACTCTGGCCGTGATGGCTGGCCAGAGTTGAGATTGCAGTCGGTCTGAGAATTTCAGCCCCAGTTCTCCCTAACATGCACCAGAACCCCGGATGCCTGCTTGCTCTCTCTGCTGTCCTTGTTTCTGTGTGCACTGCAACACTCCCTGGTTCTGCTTTTTCTTATGCTTTGTTGCGACAGCTCACCCCGCCCCACGCATCACCTCTTGAACCTTCCCTTCCCAGCTCCTGCTTGGGGGTGATAATGGTAACACTAGCTAATATTTATCGGGCTGCTGCTGTATGTAAAGTGCTTTGCATGGATTGTATCATTTAAGGCTTGTCAAAGTCATCCTGTGCGGTAAATACTGTGTAAACCATTTATTTTTTTAAGTTATGAAAGTTATCAAACACACACAGATGAACTCCAGGTACCCCTCTCTCGGGTTCTGCAGACCCTTTTGCCCCCTCCCTTGCTCAGGAAGGTGGTTACTGTAGTCGCTGAAAGAGGATAGGGAGCTGGCTCAGGTGCTTGCGGCTGGTTGGCTGGACACGAGTGTCTTCTCTCAATTCCTGTGCGCTCCCACTTGCTGACTGATCTTTGCTGCTGTTTAGAGAGTGCCTGGAGAAGGTGATGGCACCCCACTCCAGTACTCTTGCCTGGAAAATCCCATGGATGGAGGAGCCTGGTGGGCTGCAGTCCATGGGGTCGCTAAGAGTCGGATACGACTGAGCGACTTCACTTTCACTTTTCACTCTCACGCATTCGAGAAGGAAATGGCAACCCACTCCAGTACTGTTGCCTGGAGAATCCCAGGGACGCGGGAGCCTGGTGGGCTGCCGTCTATGGGGTCGCACAGAGTCGGACACGACTGAAGTGACGTAGCAGCAGCAGCAGCAGGGAGTGCCTACTGTGTGCTACTTAACCCCCACGTCAAGCCTATAGAGTAGACAATAAGTTACAGGTGAAAGAGTTTCAAGAGGTGAGCTCCCTGGCCTCCAGACGCCTTACTAATAGCTAGCAAGACCAGGATTCAAACCAGCCCATCCTAAAGGAAATCCACCTGAATATTTATTGGAAGGATTGATGCTGAAGCTGAAGCTCCAATATTTTGGCCACCTTATGTGAAGAATTAACTCATTGGAAAAGACCCTGATGCTGGGAAAGCTTGAAGGCAGGAGGAGAAGGGGGGCAGCAGAGGAGAAGATGGTTGTATGGCATCACCGACTCAATGGACATGAATTTGAGCAAACGCTGGGAGCTAGTAGTGAAGGATGGGGAAGCCTGGTCTGCTGCAGTCCACGGGGTCACAAAGAGTTGGACATGACTTGACAACCGAACACACCAGGATTCAAATCCAGAACTGACTCCAGGCCTTGTGCATTTTCTTCCCCACCCCACTCTCTGCCCTCTTCTCTTGGGCAAGTTCAGGGGGAATCAGTGGGGTGGTGGTTTGGCTTATGGGAACCTCTTGCTGCAAACTTTGCTAGAACTCAGGGTTACTTCAGGATGAACTCTCGAAGGGTGTGAGGAGCTTCTGGGCCTGTTGAAATCTCTGTTGGTCCTTGTGGCCTCGGAGACAGAATCCACCCTTGACCTTTTGGCTGTTTTTCATAGATAATGAGAGATCCCTTAACATCTGTGGTCAGTTGAAGGCAGAGCTCGCCAGGCTGGCACTTGGGAGTCCCAGGGGTCAGTGCTCCTCTGGGAGAGAGGGGGAGAGGTGAGGGGGCGGGGGAGCTGGGAAGGATGGGCTGTGGATGCACCCAGGTGGGGGCAGGGTGGGGATGGGGAGGTGTCCACGAGGAGATGGCCCTGAACACGGCGGGCCCTTAGTCAAGGCTGAAAAGAAGTGCTCGCTGCTCAGTCATGTCTGACTCTTCGTGACCCCATGGACTGTGGCCCACCAGGCTCCTCTGTCCATGGGGTTCTCCAGGCAAGAACACTGGAGTGGGTTGCCACGCCCTTCTTCCAGGGGATCTTCCCGACTCAGGGATTGAGCCCCAGTCTCCCGCCTTGCAGGCAGGTCCTTTACCGTCTGAGCTACCAGGGAAGCCCTGGTAAGTGGGGGCTCTCAGCTATTTTTATCAGTACCCTAAGGTGGATGGGTGGTGCTGGAGGGAACCAGTGGGATTTATGGAGTGGTTTTATTCAGATTCAAGAGTAGGAAGTGAAAAATCTTCAACTGAGAAGTGAACTCTCTGCTCTGTTTTTGCCCCTTTGGGTGGGTGGTCGTGGCATGGGGGAGCAGGTCAGGGGCTGAGCGGAGAATTTGCGGTTTTGTGTCTCAGTCGTCTCCGACTCTTCGTAACCCCACGGACTATAACCCGCCAGGCTCCTCTGTCCGTGGGATTTCTCAGGCAAGAACACTGAAGTAGGTTGCCATTTCCTCCTCCAGGAGATCTTCCCGACCCAGGGATCGAAACCCTGTCTCTGGCATTGGCAGGATGAATTCTTTACCACTGAGCTGCCAGGAAAGCCTGAACAGGGAATTTAGGGGCAGGCAAAATGGTCTGTTTTGCATCTGACATTGGCCAGAGGTCTCTTCCTAAGAGAGACAGTTAGAAAGTAAACATCATGAATAATTGCAACCCACGAATTTTACAAACTGCACTCCAGTTAGTGGTCAGAAAACTCACATGTGGTCGACCTGTGGGGAACACACATGAATGGAACGTGCCAAACGCTGAGAAGTCACAGTGCCTCTCCATCTTTCTTATGCTCTTGTGTGATAGAGAAAGTGAAGAGTGTGGGTGCCATGTTGCTTGGCAACTGCCGCGAGTCCAGCTTTGAGGTGACGATGCTAGGGGGTGGTGGGGAGCTCCAAGCACTTACCCCAGTGAGGGGGGAGCTGACGCGCAGATGCAACTCTTTGCTTTCGTTGCTGTTTAGTTGCTCAGTCGTGTCCGACTCTTCTGCGGCGCCCCTGGGCTGTAGCCCACCAGGCTCCTCTGTCCATGGGGTTCTCTAGGCAAGAATGCTGGAGTGCGTCGCCATTTCCTCCTTCAGGGGATCTTCTCTACCCAGGGATCGAACTTGCATCTCCTGCGTTGGCAGGTGGCTTCTTTACTGCTGAACTACAGGGAATCCTGACTCATTGCTTACATGTGGCCAGATCTTCGCCTTTTTTTCTCCTTTGAGAAGCTAAAAATCAGTACTTGAAAACATGCTGTCTCCCAATTTTAAAGTATTCACTTAAGCTTTTAAGAAACACTGTGGCAAAGCATTATGTTTTATACCATAAATATATATAATCTTTTTTTTGGTCAATTATATTGAAGTTGGAAAAAAAGTACAACGGGGGAAATAGAACAGTGTTCTAATGGAGGTAAATTAAAAAAAAAAAGCAACAACCCTGTAGATTAAATAAAACATGTCAATGGGCTAGATTTGAACAGTGGAGTTCTAACTTTGGACCCCAGGATTTGGCATGTGATGTGGGAAAGAGATTCAGACGGGGACCTGGCTCTTACCAGCTCTGATGCTCTCATGAGATGGGGAGGTGAGTTCTGCTTTGTGGTTTAGTCCCAGGGCGGGCTCATGTTCGTTTAGTTGCTGAACCACTTTGGACTGTTCTTGGCTGCCATCATGAAGTCAAAGGGGAGACTGATTACTCATTTACAAACCGTGTCCCTTGAGGCTCGTCGGGGATTCAATAAGTGTTTCCTGTGAGTTTCCTTAAAAAAAAAACGCCCCACCCCATCTCCAACCCCTTCCAATGAACTGTAATGCAAACACTTATGTGTTACACCAATTTTTAATACATTGGAGAATACAGGGTCTTGATTATGCATCTATTGAAAATAAGAACAAGGTAACTTGAACTTTGTATAATGAAAAGATTGCTTTTATCCGAGGGCACATAGACACACATAGACATTTATACCTACATAGATATATATGATATGTGGAACTCTATGCATATAGTTCTTCATAAGATTCTTTGCAAAAGAAATAGTTCTGCTGCTAAAAATACCCATGGAAACTTCTGGCCTGGGGTTTCCAAGTTCATCTTCAGCTCTGCATCTCAGAGTTCATGCAGCTTCACCAAAATAGCCCCTCTAGTTACTTTTTCCTTTCTGCTTTGGAAGGGAAATGTTCATCATGCCTTCAGCTGCCCCAAGAGGCAGAAGATGAGCCAGCTGGTGTTTGCCAGGGTAGTTGTCGCTCACTCCTTGTGTCAAAGCCTCACCTGACTTTTTTGGGGGCCAAAATTATGGATTATGCTGACCCTTCTCTACAGTCTCTTTTGGTGACAGTGTCAAGTTCAGAGGGTCATATATTTGCCTGTGAGGCAGAGTGAGCCAGCTCGTCCTCAGCTTGCTTTGCCTGATGTCTTGTGCTGTGGGGACCTTTTGCCATGTTGCCTGTTGGTCTGCTTCTCCTGGCCTGGGGACTCTAGGATGGAAATGGATGTCAGGTGTTAAGGCTGCCCCACGATGTCACACTTGTCTTCTGAGAAGTTTCCCATAAAGGTGTTAATTGCCTGGCTTCTGGGTTCAGAGGGAGTGTTCAGCCTTTCCAGCTTTTCTATCTGATTTACCATCTTTTTTAAGTGAAAGCAGCACAGATTTTTAAAGCTTTACTCAGATATAATTGATACACAAAATTGCAGACCGGGCCATGTGGCACGTGGGATCTTCGTTCCCCTGCCAGGGATGGAACTCGTGCCCTCCTGCAGTGGAAGCATGGAGTCTTAACCACTGGACCACCAGGGAAGTTCCAGTGATTTACCTTTTTATCCTGGTTTTAAAGGGAGATAAGTGGAAGAATGATGGCCGTCAGGACTGGAATGTATGCCTGCACCGAATCCCGTAAAATGCTGTTTGATTTTGAAAAGCGCTTGACGCAGTTCACATTTTGGTTAATTACGTCAGTGGGTAAAAATAACTATTGTCATATGGTGTGTGGGCTTGGTTTTAGAAGGATAAAGAATCTATTGTTACCCATTGTGTTATTCAGTCACTTATTACCCACCCGAAACTCTGAACGTTTGTAATAGAAAACCTGAAGCTGTGTCACTTGTTGAAATCCAGGCTCTGTGAATTTATCCTCAGACTCTGCTCCTTTTGAGAATAGTGCAGAATCCTTCTTCATCTAGCCCATTTAAGTAGATGGATGGGACCTGACCACAGGGTCTGTGACAGGCAGGGTTTGTGGCGTGCAGCCCCAGAAGTGCCTTTGGGTTCTGTGGTCTCAGGTGAGATTTGTCTAGGATACGAACTAGCTTAGGGCTCCCTGGAGTCATTAAGGTCAAGAGCTTCAGAGTCAGATAGACCTGAGCTGGAACCTTAGTCTTACTAGCTGTAGGATTCTGGGTCAGGAACTTGGCTTTTCCAAGGCTTAGTTTCTTCATCTGTATAATGGGGATCAACACAGTTCCTGCCTCCCAGGTCCTTGTCGTAAGCCTCTTGAAGGCGATGATGAATGTGATACCTGTAGTGAAGTTGTTGGCCAGTAGCTAAGGGCTTAGCCAGTATTACTGGAAGTCGACTCCACTAGCGTGAAGTTCCCGCGTGGGATCACTCTCAAACCACCCGTGTGCCTCCCTCTGTATCTCCCCTCCCTCAGCAGCCCCCGCCCTCCAGCTGGGGGGCTCCTGGCTCCCTCTCGGCATTGCATCATCATTGTCTTTGATGTTGCTCCTGCCCGTGGCTCTTGGTGAGTCCGAACCACTTTGTGTGCCCTGGTATCATCCAGCCCAGGGCCTGGTGCTGTGCCAGGGCTCCAGGAAAGGGCGCAGATGGCTGGGGCTGAAAGGGGCTCAGAGCCTGGGGAGATCCTGGGCCTGGAGCGCTCGTGGAAGGCCATCCAGAGAGCTGTCTGGTAGCTTCTCTGGAGTTTGTTGAGGCAGGAGGAGGGCTCTGAGGCTGGGCCTTTAGCAACCTGGTTTCGTTAGAGCCCCAGGAGAATACCGACGTGGGCTGTGGGTCGCATACGTCCCTCTGCGGCTCCGGATCGCATACGTCCCTCTGTGGCTTTTCAGCAGATGAAATGGATGGCTCGGTGAGACCCAGCCAAGTCCCTGAGCTCACAAGTGCCAGGGGAAGTGGAACCTAAACCTCCTGATCACCTCTCTGGGCTGCGCCAGCCAGGTTCACAGTGGTGAACCTCCGCGGTGATGACATGATCTCTGCTTCGGCCCTTCTGTGTGCAGCTGCGGGCCCCTGCCTCCCCACCCGCCCACCTCCACCCGGCTCCGCCCGCCAGGAGGAGGCTGCCCTCCTCGGGCTGTACCGTGAGTGCCCTCGGTCCGCAGCTTCCTGCTGGGCTGGCCCCTCAGCCCCTTTCCTTGTTTGGTCCCACGGCTGCTAAGACTCTCACCCAGCCCTTGCTGGGTTCCCGTCACCCCCTTGTAAACAGACCCTTTGAAACGCTCCTCAGTTACCCTGGTAGCGTGTCATCTTCCCTGCCAGGCTCCCCGTGAACACTGGCGTGTTTTAGAAGGGGCAGTCTAGCAGTTCTATATTAACTGTCCACTGTGCATTGAAGGGAGAGACGGAGAGAAGCANCCAGCCCTTGCTGGGTTCCCGTCACCCCCTTGTAAACAGACCCTTTGAAACGCTCCTCAGTTACCCTGGTAGCGTGTCATCTTCCCTGCCAGGCTCCCCGTGAACACTGGCGTGTTTTAGAAGGGGCAGTCTAGCAGTTCTATATTAACTGTCCACTGTGCATTGGAGGGAGAGACGGAGAGAAGCAGCCAGGTATGTGGATGAAGGAACAGGGCTGGTTGTGCACAAAGAGCTTCAGTTTAGCTATTGGGCTTTTATATTCAAATGAGGGATTGTAGATAGAGTCACAGTGATATGCTGACAGGACAGAGATGCAAACATACTGCAGCAGATAGAATCCTCTGCTGCAGTTTTTTAACGTGTGTGTGCGTGTGCGCCGGCACTTCTTAATGTGTGTGTGTGTGTGTGTGTGTGTGTGTGTGTGCTGAGAGCTTCAAGATATAAAAGGAGAAATGGTCTGTTTCAGCCCAAGGACAGTCCGTCTCCCGTTTGGGCTGAGGCTTATGAGGTTTGTTTTCGGGTGGCCGCAGTGTGGAAGTGGGAAGTCCAGGTGCATTCAGCACCCAAGCATCGTCAGGCCGTGACCGCTGAGTGTACCCACAAAGGATGAAGCGAGGGAGTTTATGAACTGGGAGACAGGTGTAATGGGGCAGTCACAGGGCTATTGGGTTGGCCAAAAAGTTCATTCCAACCCAGTACTTGGAGAGGGGGGAGAGAACATGCACAAGTCTGTTTTGGTGTGTGTCTAGGAGGAGTGTTTACCTGAAGAGGAACTGGGGGGCATTTAGAAATTTTAGATGAATGTAGCTAGTGAGATCCCTGTGACTTAGATGGTTGGTGGGAGAATCCAGTGTTCACCGTGGACCACTGATGTGATGACTATAGCTTTGGCTGAGTTGGGATGGTACCAAGGGTGATGTTAGCAGTTTTGTTTTCTCTGGGCGTGGAGGAAGACCCTTGTGACTGGAACCAAAGTTTCAGGACTGGGGGTGGTTCCCAAAGAGGGTTTGGCTCATCAGCGTGACCAGAGGAGGCTGTGAAGGAAGAACACATCCCCGGGGCGGGGGGATGATGAAAAAGGCTGGGCGTCTTGACAGTGAGGGTCTGCTCCTTAGAAAAGAAGCAGGAGAAGCCTGCTGTGCCGTGTTGGGTGTTCTTGGGTGTCGTTAATGCTCGGCCATCTGGTTGACCAATGGGTGGCCCATTGTCTGCTGTCCTTGGGGTAGCTCGGCAACTGGAAGTCCTTGGCAGACTGAGGACAGTCTTAGAGTCTTTTCTCGTATGTTGGTATGTCTTCCTCCTTGGACAGTGAGCATAGTCTCCCTTCTCTCTGGGCCCCGTTAGCCCAGTTTCGGGGGCCTGCAGAAGCCTTGTGCCACCTGTATGGGTGACTTTGCAGGGGGAAAGCGGGAACGTGGGCAGGCTATGAGTACTCCATCCAGGTCTGCCTCCCAGGAGAGAAGGCTTTGGGGAGTCTTGGCTGGAGTGGCTGAGGTCAAAACCTGGGTTGTTTTTAGTACTTCCTCACTGGCTGTGTGTCCTTGAGTAAGCCCCTGAGTGCCTCTGGGCCTCCATGCCCACCTCTGTAACTGGGTTCTTGTTCAACTATGTATACACTTTGGAAAGGATGCGGTTCAAATTGCCTATTGGTTATATCAGTAGAGTCTGAGCTTTGGTGTTGTCATCTGTAAAATAGAGATAAAATACTTTGCAGAGTTGCTCCGAAGATTCAAGGTAATGATGGTAGTAACAGTGGCTAAAGAGATCGTTTTATTTCATTTCATCTCTGTTTGTAGATGTAGACACCAAGGGACAGAGCAGTTAAGGTACCTGCCCAAAGTCACACTGCCAGTAAGTGGTGGCCCTGAATGACTTCAGCCAGGCGGTTGGTCTGGTTCCAGAGCCCAGGCTCTTAGCCAAGATTCCATGAGTCTGTGCTCGGACAAAGGCCACAGCAAGCCCAGCTCAGTGCCCGGCATGCTGTGGGTGCCAAGTAAACTTGAGTTCCTTCCTTTTTATCCTCAGAATGCATCCGGAAGTGGAGGTCCCCACTGTGCTTCTGGTCAGACGCTTCGGCTCATGTTTTCTTTTCTGTTTTCTCCCAATTCTGGAGGTTAGGAGTGCCAGATCAAGGTGCGCATGGCTTGCCTGCTAAGTTCCTTTAGTCGTGTCTGACTCTTTGAGACCCCGTGGACTGTAGCCCGCCAGGCCCCTCTGTCCATGAGATTCTCCAGGCAAGAGTACTGGGCTGGGCTGCCACGCCCTCCTCCAGGGGATCTTCCTGACCTGGGGACTGACCCTGCATCTCTCAGGTCTCCTGCATTGGCAGGCGGGTTCTTTACCGCTAGCGCCACCTGGGAAGCCCTGCCCAGCTCCTGCTACCTAATGTCTGGTTCAGGGAGGTTCATTCTCCCTTCTCAAACTGTCCAGATCCACCTTTCAAAACCTTCCTCTGTATTACCTTCCTCTTCTCCTCCCTCCCCCAGCCTCGTCCTGCTAGAAGCGACCTTCACTCCGGCTTCCCAGTGGCTCAGCTTGATGATAAATAGTCACCTACTCACTGTCTTTTTTTTTTTTTTAATTGGGGTGATATTCACATAACATAAAATGAGCCGTTATAAAGTCTGCAGCTCAGTGACATTTAGTGCACTGACCATGCTGTGTGACCTCCTCCTCCATCGGTTATAGTTTCAGAACATTTTTGTCCGCCCATAGAAAAGCCGGTACCTGTGGGCCGTCACTCTCCCTTCCCATCTTCTGCCCCCTGGCACCCGCTAGTTCCGCCTTCTGTTTCTGTGGATTTCCCTCTTCTGGACGTTTTGTGTAAATGGAGCCACAGTCTGCTTGCTTCCGTGTCTGACTTCCTTCATTTGGTGTCATGTTTTTGCATCCATCCTCACTGTAGCATATATCAGAGTTTCCTTCCTTCTTAAGGCTGAACAGTGTCCCTTGCACATGTGTACACATTCCGCTTATCTGCCAGGGGACAGTGGGTTGTCTCCACCTTCAAGTGTCTGCCTACAATGCGAGAGACCTGGGTTCAATCCCTGGGTCGGGAAGATCCCCTGGAGAAGGCAATGGCACCCCACTCCAGTACTCTTGCCTGGAGAATCCCATGGACGGAGGAGCCTGGTGGGCTGCAGTCCACGGGGTCGTAAAGAGTCAGACATGACTGAGCGACTTCACTTTCACTTTCACTTTCAAGCTGTTGAGAATGGTGCGGCTGTTAACTCCCACCGTCTTTTATGCAAACGCTGCCCCCTTTTTCTGTTTGAGCACCGGGACTGTGGCTTCTGGTGTCCCCTGAGTCCTTGCCACAGGGTGGGCTCATTCGTCACTCCTTGCTGGGTCTCCTTAAGCCAGGAGGGAGGAGACTGGGAGCGAGAGCTGCCCCTTGCTCGCGGGCTGGCTCTACACACTTTATCTGGTTTAATTTCTGCCCAGAGGAAGGTAGCAAGTGGAAAGTGCCATTTTTTCTTCACCGTGAGGCACTTCTCACTCTTGTGCCTGGGGCAGGTTCGTAACAGCCAGCCAGGGAATTTCTGAGCTCTGTGACCTAAGGCATTCTCTGCCCTCAGTGTTCTCATCTGCACAATGGGAATGATCATTCCTTTTTCACAGACTTGTGTGAGGGTTAAATGAGATGGAGCCTGTGGAATGCTTGCTTCTTTCCCTACCTGGAACTGAGCTGTGAGTGAGGGCCCAGGCTGAAGAACAGCCCTTGCAGGCCATTCAGGTCTGACCTGAATCGAGTCCCTCATGATTTTACAGTGCAGGTGACTAACAGATTCAAGAGATTCGGTCTGGTAGACAGAGCGGCTAAAGAGCTATGGATGGAGGTTTCCAACATTGTACAGGAAGCAGGGTCCAAAACCATCCCGAAGAAAAAGAAATGCAAAAAGGCGAAATGGCTGTCCCAGGAAGCCATACAAATAGCTGAGAAAAGAAGAGAACCAAAAGGCAAAGGAGAAAGGGAAAGATATACCCAACCGAATGCAGAGTTCCAGAGAATAGCAAGGAGAGATCAGAAAGTCTTCTTAAGTGAACAGTGTAAAGAAATAGAGTAAAACAGTACAATGAGAAAGACTAGAGATCTCATCAAGAAAATTAGAGATACCAAGGGAACATTTCATGCAAGAATGGACACAATAAAGGACAGAAATAGTATAGACCTATCAGAAGTAGAAGAGATTAAGAAGAAGTTGTGAAAATCTACAGAAGAACTATACAAAAAAGGTCTTAGTGACCCAGATAACTGCGATGGTGTGGTCACTCACCTAGAGCCAGGCATCCTGGAGTGTGAGGTGAAGTGGGCCTTAGGAAGCATACTACAAACAAAGCTAGTGGAGGTGATGGAATTCCAGTGGAGCTCTTTCAAATCCTAAAAGATGATGCTGTGAAAGTGGTGCACTCAACATGCCAGCAAATTTGGAAAACTCAGCAGTGGCTACAGGACTGGAAAAAGTCAGTTTTCATTCCAGTCTCAAAGAATGGCAATGCCAAAGAATGTTCAAACTACCACATGCTAGCAAGGTAATGCTCAAAATTCGTCAAGTTAGCCTTCCACAGTATGTGAACCGAGAACTTCCAGATGTGCCAGCTGAATTTATAAAAGGCAGAGGAACCAGATATCAAATTGCCAACATCCACTGGATCATAGAAAAAGCAAGGGAATTCCCGAAAAACATCTACTTCTGCTTCCTTGACTATGCTAAAGCCTTTGACAGTGTGGATCACAACAAACTGTGGAAAATTTGTAAAGAGAATGGAGTGCCTACCTTATCTGCCTCCTGAGAAAGCTGTATGCAGGCCAAGAAGCAACAATTATAACTGGAATGAAACAATGAATTGGTTCAAAATTGGGAAAGGAGTATGTCAAGACTGTATACTATCTCCCTGATTGTTTAACTTCTATGCAGTGTACATCATGCAAAATGTCAGGCTGGATGAAGCACAAGTTAGAATCAAGATTGACGGGAGAAATATCAACAACCTCAGATATGCAGATGATACCACTATAGTGGCTGAAAGTAAAGAGGTACTAAAGAGCCTCTCGATGAGGGTGAAAGAGGAGAGTGAAAAAACTGACTTAAAACTCAGCATTCAAAAAACTAAGATCATGGGATCCAGTTCCATCACTTCATAGCAAATGAAATGGGAAAAAGTGGAAGCAGTGACAGAATTTATTTTCTTGGGCTCCAAAATCACTGCAGAAGGTGACTGCAGCCATGAAATTAAAAGATGCTTTCCTTGGAAGAAAAGCTATGACTTTTAATATACCTAGATAGCATATTAAAAAGCAGAGACATCACTTTACCGACAAAGGTCCGTCTAGTTAAAGCTGTGGTTTTTCCAGTAGTCATGTACAGTTGTGCAAGTTGGACCGTAAAGAAGGCTGAAGAATTGATTCTTTCGAATTGTGATGCTGGAGAAGACTCTTGAGAATTCCTTGAACTGCAAGGGGATCCAACCAGTCAATCCTAAAGAAATTCAACCCTGAATATTCACTAGAAGGACTGATGCTGAAGCTCCAATACTTTGGGCATCTGATACGAAGAGTCAACTCTTTGGAAAACACCCTGATGCTAGGAAAGATTGCGGGCAGGAGGAGAAGAGGGTGAAAGAGGATGACTTGCTTAGAGAGCATCACTGACTCAATGGACATGAGTTTGAGCAAACTCCATAGTGAAGAATAGGGAAGCCTGGCGTGCTGCAGTTCGTGGGTCACAAAGAGTCGGACATGACTTAGTAACTAAGAACAGCAGCAACGTGCAGGCAGGGTGGTTTCTATGCAGGCCTTCCTGACGCGCGGCCACCGGCGCCTCCGGGTGTCCCCTTAGAAGGGGAAGGAGCTGCTTGCATTCTTGCCACCATGCTTAGTTGTTACTGCCGGAAAGCTGTCCCCACTTCCCTTTCCTGCAGTTGACTCTGGTGCTCAGCGTAGGAATCCGTGGAAATTGGTTTTCTCCCATCTTGCCCCCAGGCACAGCTGTGCTCCTCTGAGCTAAGTTTATTTCTGTTGATTGAATGGCTGGAATGAGAGGGGCCGCGCTCAGTCGCGTCGGTCTCTTTGTAACCCTTTGGACTGTAGCCCGTTAGGCTCCTCTGTCCATGGGATTTCCCAGGCAAGAAGACTGGAGTGGCTTGCCATTGCCTTCTCCAGGGCATCTTCGCAACCCAGGGGTTGAACCGCATCTCCTGCGCCGCCTGCATTGAAGGTGCATTCTTTATCCGCTAAGCCAACGGGGAAGCCCTTTCTGTTGTATTTTAAAAAGTACTCGTGAGGTGTCCCCCATGCCATGTATCTCGTGGGGTGCTGTTTGCAAGGGTCCTTTTGCCCTGTGGTCAGTGGAAGAGTTCGGGGCCTGGTGGGCCTGGACTGGCCTCCTGTGTCTGCCTCTCACTGACCAGCTCGGTGACCCTGGATGACAGGTCACTGACCTTTCACTTTCTTTATCTATGAAAATGAAGGTTACTGTGAAACTTAGTCGTCTAGCTTTGTGCTCATTATAGTGTCGACTGGTGTTCCAAATAGTGTTCTTTTGGTTGCAAACCTTAGACAACCCAAACAAAAGTAGTTAAATTTAAAGGGGTATTACATCTCCCCAGCCAAGAAGTCCGGAAGTAGAAAGAGTCTAGAATTGCTTGATTTGGCAGTGCAAGGATCCAAGTGTTTTCTCTCTTTCCACATCAGCCATCCTCGGCTGGTGGGTGAGTTCTTCCCTCCTTCTCACACAGTGGCTGCAGAAGCACCAAGCATCACGGGCAGATCTGCTGAAGTCCAGCAAAGCAGGATGGCATTTCCTTCCATGCATTTCCTTTCTATTAGAGAAGAAGTATTCCCCCAAGAGACCCCTTGCAGATTTCTCTTAGGGGCCCTTGTCCTTCGTTTCAGTCTGCATCCTTTAGATTCCCTGAGTCCTAAGGCAAGGGCTAAGCTGCTGATGCTTCATTTGGAAAGTCAAGGCCCATTGAGGTCCAAGTGAGGGGATGAAGCTGGGAAAGACATGAAGCCACATGAGCTAGGGTGATGTTTCTAGCTACTGTTTCATCATGAGCCTCAAAGAGATGCCAGCTGGTGTGTATACCTGGCATATAAGGTCTTTGGGAGGGTTGCCAGGAGAAACTGTATCTGGATTTGTCAAAGAGGCACACTGAGAATAAGTTAATGTTTAAACCTTCCCTTAGTTCTAGTACATTTCTTGCCAGTTGCTTTCTGTTGGAAGGAGTCAGACTGCCTGGGTTCAGACCCTGGTGCTATGGCTCAGTAGGGACCCGTGCCTCCCGTTTAGGGCTGTTTGGAAGAGTGCATGAGTTAGTATCTGAAAGCACTCAGGACAGTGCTCTGCACGTATTGGGCCAAAGGCGTTGAGAATACAGAGTCAAAGCATGATTCTGATCTTGGGAAGCTTGCATTTGGCCATGACTGTGATTCTTGGAATTTCATCTGTAGAACTCAGAGCTCTTTGACACATTGCCCTGTGTCATGACCAGCAGCCAGGCAGTGTTTGCAGAGGACCCAGACTGACATGCACAGACACTCTTCCCCTTCCGGTGCGCCTCCCCTGACTTCCCTGGGCAGGTGGTACCGACCCCAGGGCACACTCCATCCATCCCCTCCCTCCCTCGCTCCACCATGGTGCCCGTGACTCGAGGCCTGTCTGCTTTAGTTCTGAGGTTTTAGCCTAGCTCTTGGCACACAGGGGTGCTCAAGAGTTGCTTGTTAAATGTCAGTACTTTCTACCTTGACTGACTGATTTACAGATGTGTCTCATTTCCCTTCCTTTTCTGTGAACAGTTTGAAGACAAGATCTTTATTGCTTTAGGCAATATTCGGTGGGATGGATGGGTGGTTGAATGGCTTCCTGGGGAGGACACAGCCCACAGATGCCCAGGCAGAGAGATGGTAACATTGTAAAGGGCTGGGACGTGCCACCCTAGGGTCACAGGTGATGTAGTTTAATGGTTTCCAACTCCAGGGGAAAAAAAAAAAAAAAAAAGTGTACTGCCCTGCGCTGCTTACCTAGCGACCTGTTCCTCCTTATTCTCTTTCGTGTGGTCCATCCTGGATGATGTGGGACGCAGAGCATAGAGTGAGGGCGAGGGCTGGAGGGAGGAAGGCGAGCTGGAAACGCTTAGGCCTGAGATGAGGCGGGTTGAAGGGTACATGGCGGTGGTGGGAATGGAAAGTTGGAGAGTGGGTGTTGATACAGGGCTCACCCACCCCTTGCCTCCCCGCTCCTGCCCCCTGGCACCCCGCCCCACAGGCTGGCAGGGAGTGAGGAGAGGAGGAATGCTGGGTTCCTTTGAGTACTGGTGCCTGGGTCACTGGGAGACAGGGCTGAGGCCAGGCCCCGCTTCTGCCCATTTACCTTATGAGACGAGAACGAATGTTCTTGTTTTCTCCACTTGATAAGCGCAAACTTGTGGGACAAGTGGGAGGAATACGGGGCTGAGCCATCGGGCTCCTGGGACCTGACCAGCCTTGGCCTTGCCCTTGCTGTGGAACCTTGGGCAAACCTTTCCCTTCCCTGGGTCTTAGAGATTGGCTCCTCGGCAAAATGAGAGGCTCGTTCTTTCCTTCGTGACACGTACTGAGGGCCTACTGTGTGTAATATTCTAGGCGTGGGCACAGACGCAGTTTCTGTCCTGGAGTGTGCATTTCAGTCCGAGGAGACTGAGGATGACTCAGGTGAAGGCTGGGAGAAAACGCACCAGCCAAGCGGTGTGACTGGGGCTCGTTCCATCGGCTGCGGGCGCCATCTGGGAAGGTCTGGATGGTGGGCTGGGGGGTGAGGGCAGAGTGTTTTTGGAGAAGGGAATCAGTGCATAAAGGCTCCCGCGGAGAACCAGCTTCAAGAACATTGCAAAGGGCATGAGAGGTGATAACAGAGGGAACCTGTAGGCTGTGGTTAAGAGTTTGCATTTTATTCTAAGTGTGATGGGAGGTTTGAGGACATTTTTTCCACTGGAGTCCCTTTTGATTATTTTCCACTTTACAAGGGCCGTAGTTGGAAACATCCCATTAACCAGAAAGGTGTGATTTTACTAAACAACAGATTGAACAATCTTGAATTAATGTAGGCTTTTAAAATGTGGGGAGATAATAGGGACTTGATAAAATATCTTTGCGGATCCTCAGGGATCTAAGCAGATGGCAGATGGAGACACCCTCTGGTTCAAACATTTATTCTCCACAGTCATTTGCCGAATGATTTTTAAAAAGATTCCTGCGCCTCCTGATAGAAGATGAACTTTTGCACAAGGAACATCTCTGACACGGTGGATTTCTGCTGCCGCATGTCTGGCTTCATATCCTCTGTTCCTCGACCCACAGTGGCTCTGGGGGAGGGTCGATGGGGGTGGGGAGGGCCCTGCCTTCTTTCTTTTGGTCCAAAGAATCTCAACTCCTGTTGCGGTGTCCTTTTGCCTCAAAGTACAGTGTAGTGACGGGAAGGAGCGCGGACCTGGGGAGTTGCTCTTATTGGGTGTTTCCAGGGGAAGAAACGCTGGGTAGCCAACAGCCGATTGGTCTCCCTGTGACGGAGTTCATCCGTTGTTTGCAGATGGCTGGCGCTTACCCTGAATTCCCACGTTCAATGGCCTCACACCCTAACGCTGGCTGGCAGGCCTTTGCTTAATGCATTTCTTAACACCCCACCCCAGTCATTAAATTTTCATCTGCTTTATTTCTGATTTGCAGTTTGCCCAGGCTGGAGGAATCTACTGACTTCCGTTTTCTCTTTCTGTTACAGATCCTGTGCTCAGATGACTGTAGTAAGTACCACGGCCCACTCCGCTCTTGTGTTGTTCGCTACTGCCCCCTAATGGACGCATCAATATTAACAGGACAATGAAAAATCGCAGAACATGCTAACTTGCTAAAACTCGCTTAGTTCCAGTATTTCTTTGGAAGTGGGGTGAGGGTGGAAACAGCAAATGAAAGAAAAAATTTGATCAGTTGTGCAACCCTGACAAATACAAATTTTTTTTCTGTGTGTTTTTTTTCTAGCCTACATTTGTGGGTGATTATTTTTTTTAACAGACAACTTAGTTTTCATAATGCAGTATGATGTATATTTATTTCATGCACTGTTACTCTGTAAGTATTTTCTTGTGTTGCTGAATCACCCCATGATTTTTTAAATGATGTACAGGTTTTGTATATAATCTTTGGAAAACCAGATGTAGCCTCCTGTATATTCTGCTTCCAGGTGGAGGGTTGAGTCTCAGTTGCTAATTAGTTCCTGGTCCACTGAAGCCCTCCCTGGTCTATAATAAAATGAGAAAAATGGGGTTGCTATAGGAAATTTTTATTGGAACTTAATATATTCAGTTGAAAGCACTATTTACTCTGGGGTTATGTCCTCACCAATTTTTTGATCATTATTCACTTCTATAAGAAATAAAATGAATAATATTTAGTAATTTTTTAATGTACCTCTTTGAAAAATAAAAATCGGTGGCTTTTGTGTGTCATCAAAATTCGAGGACTACCTTTTTTTCCCCCCCCAGTTGGTAAAATCTCAGCCTGTGAACCATAAAGATAAAATTCTTAGAATATTCTTACAATGTCATACAAAGGGGGCATCCTGCTGAAACCTTCTAATAAAGAGAATCTCACTTAATAACAGTAATTCTGCAAAGCCTGTGCAAACAATAGGAAGAGTTCTGTAATTGCTTTCTCTTCCTTGTTAACCAGTTTGGTAAATAAGCTGGTAGGTTCCTTGCACAGGCTCAAATCACTGGTGCAAAATAAGAAAAATACCTGTGTGTAGAGGCCATATTGTAAGGTGGGGGAGGGGAGATGAAAGAACTGTGACATGTAAAAAATTATAGTTAAAAGTCTGTTGTGTGGCCTGTATGTGGTGGTGGTGGGGGGTGGCGCTTTATTAGCTTGCATTTTGTTTTTCTTTCCTGTGTTCTAGGCGCCGGCTGCAATGTGACTACATTCTCATCTACAGCCAGTAAGAGTCCATGGACCGCAGCCCCAGAAAAGCTTGTAACAACACCTGTGATGGATTCGAATGGCCAGTTCACTCCAGCAGACAGTAGGACATTTTCCCCCCTGGATCCTGGTATGCACTCTTTTCACCCTTTAAAATGGCTCCAGCCAGTTCAGTCGCTCAGTTGTGTCTGACTCTTTGTGATTCCATGGGTTATAGCGCGCCACATTTCCCTGTCTGTCACCAACTCCCGGAGCTGGCTCAAAGTCACGTCCATTGAGTTGGTGATGCCATCCAACCATCTCATCCTCTGTCTTCCCCTTCTCCTCCTGCCTTCAATCTTCCCCAGCATCAGGGTCTTTTCTAATGAGTTAGTTCTTCACATCAGGTGGTCAAAGTATTGGAGTTTCAGCCTCAGCGTCAGTCCTTCTAATGAATATTCAGGACTGATTTCCTTTAGGATGGACTGGTTGGACCTCCTTGCAGTCCAAGGGACTCTCAAGAGTCTTCTCCAGCACCACAGTTCAAAAGCATCAATTCTTTGGCACTCAGCTTTCTTTATAGTCCAACTCCCACATCTATACATGACTACTGGAAAAACCATAGCTTTGACTATACGGACCTTGATTGGCAAAATCATGTCTCTGCTTTTTAATATGCTGTCTAGGTTAGTCATAACTTTCCTTCTAAGGAGTAAGCGGCTTTTAATTTCATGACTGCAGTCACCGATTTTGGTGCCCAAGAAAATAAAGTCTGTCACTGTTTCCACTGTTTCCCCATCTATTGGCCATGAATTGATGGGACCGGATGTCATGATCTTAGTTTTCTGAATGTTGAGTTTTAAGCCAGCTTTTTCATTTTCCTCTTTCACTTTCATCAAGAGGCTCTTTAATTCTTTTTCACTTTTTGCCATAAGGGTGGTGTCATCTTCATATCTGAAGTTATTGATATTTCTCCCAGCAATCTTGATTCCAGCTTGTGCCTCATCCAGGCTGGCATTTCTCATCATGTACTGTGCATATAAGTTAAATTAGCAGGGTGACAATATACAGCCTTGACCTATTCCTTTCCCAGTTTGGAACCGATCTGTTGTTCCATGTCCAGTTCTAACTGTTGTTTCTTGACCTGCATTTAAATTTCTCAGGAGGCAGGTAAGGTGGTCTGGTATTCCCATCTCTTTAAGAATTTGCCACAGTTTGTTGTGATACACACAGTCAAAGGGTTTGGTATAGTCAATAAAGCAGAAATAGATGTTTTTCTGGAACTTGCTTGCTTTTTCAATGATCCAGTGGATGTTGGCAATTTGATCTCTGGTTCCTCTGCCTTTTCTAAAGCCAGCTTGAACATCTGGAAGCTCATGGTTCATGTACTGCTGAAGCCTGGCTGGGAGAATTTTAAGCACTATTTGACTAGCGTGTGAGATGAGTACAATTGTGCAGTAGTTTGAGCATTCTTTGGCATTGCCTTTCTTTGGGATTGGAATGAAAACTGACCTTTTCCAGTCCTGTAGCCACTGCTGAGTTTTCCAAATTAGCTGGCATATTGAGTGCAGCACTTTCACAGCATCATCTTTCAGGATTTGAAATAGCTCAACTGGAATTCTATCACCTCCACTAACTTTGTTCGTAGTGATGCTTTCTAAGGCCCACTTGACTTCACATTCCAGGATGTCTGGCTCTAGGTGAGTGATCACACCATCATGATTATTTGGGTCATGAAGATCTCTTTTGTACAGTTCTTCTGTGTATTCTTGCCACCTCTTCTTAATATCTTCTGCCTCTGTTAGGTCCATACCATTTCTGTCCTTTATTGTGCCCATCTTTGAATGAAATGTTCCCTTGGTATCTCTAATTTTCTTGAAGAGATCTCTAGTCTTTCCCATTGTAATGTTTTCCTCTCTTTCTTTGCATTGATCACTGAGGAAGGCTTTTTTTACCTCTCATTGCTGTTCTTTGGAACTCTGCATTCAGACGGGTGTATCTTTCCCCTTCTCCTTTGCCTTTAGCTTCTCTTCTTTTCTCAGCTATTTGTAAGGCCTCCTCAGACAGCCAGTTTGCCTTTTTGCTTTTCTTTTTCTTGGCTGCCTCCTGTACAGTGTCACAAACCTCCATCCAGAGTTCTTCAGGGACTCTGTCTGTCAGATCTAATCCCTTGAATCTATTTGTCACTTCCACTGTATAAACATAAGGGATTTGATTTAGGTCATACTTGAATGGTCTAGTGGTTTTCCCTACTTTCTTCAATTTAAGTCTCAGTTTAGCAATAAAGAGCTCATGATCTGAACCATAGTCAACTCCTGGTCTTATGTTTGCTGACGGTATAGAGCTTCTCCATCTTTGGCTGCAAAGAATATATTCACTCTGATTTCGGTACTGACCATCTGGTGATGTCCACGTGTAGAGAGTTCTCTTGTGTTTTTGGAAGGGGGTGTTTGCTATGACGAGTGTGTTCTCTTGGCAAAGCTCTGTTAGCCTTTGCCCTGTTTCATTTTGTACTCCAAGGCCAAATTTGCCTGTTACTCCAGGTATCTCTTGACTTCCTACTTTTGCATTCCAGTCCCCTATAATGAAAAAGACACCTTTTTTGGGTGTTAGTTCTGGAAAGTCTTGTAGGTCTTCATTGAACCATTCAGCTTCAGCTTCTTTAGCATTACTGGTTGGGGCATAGACTTGGATTACTGTGATATTGAATGGTTTGCCTTGGAAATGAAGAGAGATCATTCTGTCGTTTTTGAGACCGCATCCAAGTACTGCATTTCGGACTCATTGTTGACTCTGATGGCTATTCCATTTCTTCTAAGAGATTCTTGCCCACACTAGTAGGTATAATAGTAATCTCAGTTAAATTCATCCATTCCAGTCCATTTTTGTTCCCTGATTCCTAAAATGTACCTGGTGCCCAAAAGGGCAAACACATGAACAAGACCTTTGGGTTGTGGGTTTTGGAGAATGCCAGTATCTTCATATGGGCACTGTATTCAAGATCACTTCATCTAGGCTTCAGTAGTAAAATGCAACTACTTATATCTCTCTGCTCCCTCCTCTCTCATAGCCTGGCTCCCCTGGGAGCTGTTTTAACACGTGTCTTTCTGTCTGCTCTCTGAGCAGCACTCCAATGGCGTAGTGGTTAAGAGCCCAGACTGAAAATCAGAGTCCCAGCTTTGCTTCCTGGATCTGTCACTGCCTCACTGTGTGACCCAGGGCTAGTTTTCCTCTTAGTTTATTGATTTATGTTTTTGCCCTCACCACACAGCCTGTGGGATCTTAGTTCCCCAAGAAAGTGAAAGTGAAGTCGCTCAGTCGTGTCCGACTCTTTGCGACCCCATGGACTGTAGCCCACCAGGCTCCTCCGTCCGTGGGATTCTCCCGGCAAGAATACTGGAGTGGGTTGCCATTGCCTTCTCCAGGGGATCTTCCCGACCCAGGGATCGAACCTGGGTCTCCTGCATTGTAGGCAGATGCTTTTACTGTCTGAGCCACCAGGGAAGTCCCTAAAAGAAATACTAAGTAATTTATTGAGGTTGGTTGGGCTTGAAGGGAACCCAGGAATCGAAACGGCATCTCCTGCATTAGCAGGTGGAATCTTCACCACTAAACCACCAGGGAAGCCCCTGGCCCTTCCAGCCAGGAATCGAACCTGTGGCTCCTGCCGTGGGAGCCCGGAGTCTTGACCACTGGACCACTGGGTGAGTCCCTCACTGGTCCTCTTAGACCTCAGATTCTTCATCACCAAAAATACATACATACACACACATATTTTTAAAAGATATTTTAAGATGTACTTTGTTTGCTGAACTATTGAAAGTTCAGGACTTGCTTTTCAGGAATTCCCTGGCGGTCCAGTGGTTAGGACTCCACTCTTCCACTGTAGAGGGCACAAGTTTGATCCCTGGTCTGGGAACCTAAGGTTCCATATGCCATGTGGCATGGCCAAAAAAAAAAAAAAAAGAACTTGCTTTTCTAAAATCTTCCCAGAATCCTCGTGTGAATCAAAATTCAGGTCTCAGCATATTTCTTTTCCTTCTTAAAATGGTGCCGTCGCCTCCTTCGTGATTGTTATGATGCACACTTGGGACAGTGTGTGCACAGCGCTGTGGCGTGGTCCTTGGGACCCGGCCAGCCTCCGGAACAGGACTGTGGCTGTTCCTGCCGCCTCCGCGCTGTAACCGAGGCCGTTGTTTTATCATCCTCCTCCTCGCCATCATCATCACTGACTGCAGATGGCATCCCAGTGATAACCCGCCACAATGCTACTCTGACGCTGTGAGCGGTTACGTTACAAAGAGGAGCTTCACGACTGGCGGGGCTTCCTAACCTGCAATTTATTGAAGTGAGGGCCACGAGACTTTTCTGTGCCTGGTCCCTTCCTCTTGTTTCCTCTCCTGCCCTTCTCCGTTTGGGCGATGTTTGTGTCTCCCTGGCTCCCGATGGGGCACACCCCCATGCTGTCGTTTGAAGGGCACATCCACGCAGAGGTGGTGTTGCCTGTAACCCCTTTATTCTCCTCGGATCTAGCCCTGGGTCCTTGAGAAGGGCCTTACTGCTTGTGCTTATGCTTCTGTTTCGAGTTGTTGCTCCTCCATCTAGGCTGTAATTAGGATACACCCATCTTGAAGTTTTAATTCCTGTTAGTAACCATCATGGCTTCCATTGTGTTAAGATCCCATACACCTGCAGTTTGACAGAGGAGGAAGTGGTGTTCAGAGCAGTGAATTTTACTCTGAGTAAAATACATGCCAGTGACTGGCAGGATTGGACTCTGAGCCCTGACTTTTGAATGTCCAAATCCAGTGACGGTGTTTACAATGTCGTAGTGTCTTAATAATAATCCTTTATGTTTAAATATAACATTCTTGAGCTGTCAGCAGAGGAAAGTGAGACTGAGATGTGTTCAGGGGCTACTTCCAGGTCACACAGCCATGGGGCAGAACAGGTCCTTACATCCAAGCTTGGATTCCAAGGCCAGCCCTTCCTTCTTTATGCTCGTCTGCCCTATGCCATCTTTATGCCAGAGAGCTGTGGACCTTCCTCCTAAGATCTGAGTTTGGGAAAAAAGCTATCACACGCACAAAGTTTAAGTCTTAACACAGTTTTTTCCTTCTTAAAATGGTGCCGTAGCCTCCTTCATGAAGTCATCATGAAGCATACATGGGAGAATGTGTGCACGGCCCCTTGGCAGGGCCCTGGGGACCATGTAGTGTATATACCTCTCTATAAGCAGCGTTTTCTGAACATCGGAGATGGATGCATTTAGCATCTCAGGTCAGCTTCTGTACTGATTTAACTCCGTGTTCAAGTTGTAGCCAACAAGGCCAGACTCTATTATTTTTATCTTTTAAAAAACCTTTTTATTTTGTATTGGGGTATATGTTTGATTAACAAACAATGTTGTGACAATTTCAGGTGAACAGTAAAGAGACTCAGCCATGTATCTGTTCTCCCCCAAACTCCCCTCCCATCCAAGCCGCCACTGAACACTGAGCAGAGTTCCCCGTGCTACACAGTGGGTCCTTGATGGTTATTCCTTTTAAATACATCCTGTGTGTGTGCGCGTCCTAAACTCCCCAACTGTCCCTTCTCCCCATTCCTTTCCCTGCCGACCATAAGTGTGTTCTCCAAGTCTGTGGATCTCTTTCTGTTTTGTAGCTTCCACACGCAAGGGATGTCATACAGTATTTCTCCTCTGTCTGTCTTTCTTCATTCAGTGTGAATATCTAGGTCCATGCTTATTTTTATCTTTATTTTGTACCCTTCTGTTTCACTGACACATATGTATGTATTATATACATATATGTATGCATGTATGTATATATATATATCTATCTAAATACATGGAAATCTAAATGTATTTTGTTGGAGGGAAGTCCAGGAGGCAAATAAAGAGAAATGAAATTTTGTAGTTGCAAAACTCACTTCTGGAAAGTGGACATACAGAACGGCCTTTACTCTTACATTTCTTTTTGAAAAATAATTTTTTTCTGTCCTTTTTTTGGGAAACAATATTAAAATAGAATCCAGTCCTAGGAAAGCGGTTACCATCAGTCCAACCAGTGTGACCCCAACTTGGAAAAACAACACAACTGCTTCTAATTCCGTGGGTGGCATAAAGAGTACGAGTGAGACTCTGCAGATGAGCCTTGCAAATCAGACCGGGGATAACAGCACGGATTCAGGTCCAGGAAGCGATGGGACTTCAGGAGATGCCACAGCAGGTAAGATGCGTGGCTCCCAGGGCTGGTCATGAACTGTCCTTCTCATCCTGTACCCTGGAGCCTTGCCCATTCAAGTTGCCTGTTGGAAAGAGATTGATTTTTGTTGACTGTGGAAGATGAGGAAAGATTCTGTGTGGTTTCATGCCCAGGAGTTCAGGTGGCAGGATCATTTAATACTAAGGTCCTGTGTGTTTTGGGATATTTTAACTGCTTCCAACTATTTGGTTTTTTAAAAATCTTTCATTATTATTGGTGAATACTTACTTTTCTGCGAAGACTTGGGAACAGGGACCTTGTTAGAAATGTGTCTTGATGCTGTCGGTAGCTACTGGCTTCTTTTAAGCTCCCCAGGAAAGTTGATGCTGTGTTTGTATTCCCAGAAGCTTCTGTTGGGCATGAAAGTGTGGATACTTTATACAGGAGTATGTGCTTCAAATGCAATAAGAGCCCAGTGACACTGGATTAAGCTTAGATTTTTATTTAGCTTAGGTATCAGTACCCTGAACCACCTGTTATAACGGCAAATAACAGCTTTTTTTTTTTTTTTTTAAAGCTGAAAAGAACCAAAAACATAAAAAAGAGTTGAGATGCTTTTTTTTTTTTTTTAAGAAAAAGAGGTCCTGTGTTGGTTTTCTGATCTGGAGGGGCGGTGATGTCATTGGCTGGTGGAAGCCACGGGAAGCTGACCTCTTGAGCCCGGGGCTTGCAGGGGCCACCCGGCACAGCACCTTCCGCACACAAAGCCAGCCAGTGCTAGACCAGTGGTTTTGAACATGGCTTTTTTCCAAGCCAGGAAGTTATTTCTTTAAATAAAACGTTGCCCAGGTGCCCAGAAACTGCAAAGAACTGGAGAAAGAGGAGCTACAGGGATGCAGTATCACAGACACCTTTAAAAACTCCTGGAGGTCCTCAGAGCACAGTTTTAGAGAAAACAAAGCCTGCAGGAAAGCTTCACCGTATTGTGAGAGAGACCGGAAAAGAAGGACAGGGAGAGGAGATGGAAGAGAACGGAGGAGGGAGAAGAAAGCAGAATTTAGAGTTGGTAATGGGACAAGGTGACACAGAATTGGTGACTATAGGAATGGGGAGGTGACCAGGTGACCCGAAGCACCCAGCTCAGGGGCTGAGGCTCCTCACTCCAGCTTAAGGCCCCTGAGGCCAAGGCTGTGTTTATCAGCTGCTATTTATTGAGCATGTACTATGTGCTTCAGTTCAGTTCAGTCACTCAGTTGTGTCCGACTCTTTGCGACCCCATAGACTGCAGCACGCCAGGCCTCCCTGTCCATCACCAACGCCTAGAACTTGCTCAAACTTACATCCATTGAGTCGGTGATGCCATCCAACCATCTCATCCTCTGTCGCCCCCTTCTCCTCCTGCCTTCAATCTTTCCCACCATCAGGGTCTTTTCCAGTGAGTCTTTTCAATGTGCTTAGCTGCCCCTAATACATCAGAGTGCCCTCACATTAACCCTGAGGGCTACAGAAGAGGAATCTGTAATGCTGAGAAGCTAAGCTTCTTCTGCGCTCCTGGGGTCATTGAGCACCATGTGGTGGGAACCCAGGAGCCTGATTCCAGAGCACCGCGGTACAGCAGTGTCCATAGCGGTCACCCAGATCACTGAGCCAGCTGGTTTGTTCACGTTCCGTTTCTTTAAAAAAGACACCTGCATGACCCAGTTTAGAAATCTTGGCCTCAGATATCGTTTGGCATGAAGAATAAAGTCGTAGAAGGGATTAGCTCACCTCAGAGCTGGATGGGGCCTGACGGGCATCCACGCCAGTGCCTTTGAGTTGAGCAGGGTTGGGGCTTCGTTTGCAGTGCTGTTGCTGCGGTTACTGTCTAGTTGCTAAGTCGTTTCTGACTCTTTGCAACCCCACGCTTAAAGCTAGAGCCCTGGGTTCCAGTTCCCCGATGCTCCAAGAATGCTATTTGTTCTTGAGCAAGTCACCCTGCCATTCTGAATTTCCGTGCTCTCATCTCAAGACCGAAGGATGTGGATGTCATCTTGGCCAAAGTGGTTTGGTTTTGGTCACAATCAGCCAAATAAAAATGGCAGAAAGGGTGGTGGGGGATAGTATAGATTGGAAGTCTTCAGAAAATTCCCCCTGGGGTTGGAATACAGGGCTGAGCGTCTCGGTACTATGACATATTTGTATTATCTGGAATTGAGACCTTTAGATGTAGTAGATGGTCACTTTTTTGAGTGCTTCTACCTAAAACAAATATTAAAAGCTGCTGTTTAAAAGGGCAATTTAAAAGAGTGTCAGATCACTGTAGAAGCTGACTGTCCTGGATAATAGTTCCTATCCTAAAAAGTTATGGTTTAAGGTTCATCCTTTTCTGCTTTTTTCTGCACAATGGTAAGTTTTCTCCCCACTGTGAAGAGTTAGAATCGCACTGGACTCTGACGTAAAGGAAGTATCTGTAGGGCCCCACTGAGTCATCAGTGCCTCGGTCATTCATGATGAAGGGTGACGGCAGGCATCTTGCCCACCGGTGCCCACTGTGTGCTTTCCAAATAGAGCCCCGCCCAGTAATGGATCTGCACGCTGCCTTCGTGGGCGTGACGCACGTGACTCTTACCTGGAAGAGTGATAACATCACGGACACCTGCCGGATGCTCCTTGAAGGAAGCCAGGACTCGACTGAAAACTTACTGGTCAATATTTCTGACCTGAAGCTGGGGAGTCAGTACACGGTCACGCTGTATCCTTTAGGATCAAATGAGACACAGGGAAGCCCCCTGTCGACAGAAAAGGGCTTGGGTGAGTCACAGAGGTGGGCTTCTGACCCACAAGGCCTTGAAGGAAGAGATGAGGTGCCTCTGGTCTCTCTTCCTGCTTCTTTTAACCGGCCTTCCCCTGGTCCAGCAGTTCTGCCTTTTACCCTCTCTCCACGGGGATCTGGTCCAGGGAAAGAATGCCTTGAGTGGGGCTCTGCTTAGCCCAGTGTAAATCATGGGGTTGTCCCTGGAAATCCATGTTTGGAGGTGGGTGGGAGAAGATGGGTTCTTGGAAGAAGTTGGGGGGCGATGCAAGTAGCTGCTTTGGAGAGAACAGCACGTGCGTCTGTGCTGCTGCCTCATCTTCCCTGGTGGCTCGGATGGTCGAGTCTACCTGCAGTGCAGGAGAAGACCGGGTTCAACCCCTGGGTTGGGGAGATCCCCTGGAGAAGGAAGTGGCAACCCACTCTTGCCCGGAGAATCCCACAGACAGAGGAGCCTGGCGGGCTACAGTCCATAGGGTCACAAAGACGCAACTGAGCGGCTTAACACACCTGTGCTAAGGGTGCAGTGCAAAATACCTGCCAGAAATGAGGCTCCTGGGGCTCCCCCGGCAGGTCAGTGGTTAAGAAGCCACCCTGCAGTGCTGGGGAGCGCGGGTTCAGTTCCTGACCGTTAAACTAAGATCTCACGTGTGTCACACAATCAATGAATCAGTCAATACACACATACACGCACCCCTAAGCCATTGCTTAAAAATATCAGGCTCCTTCCAGGAGCGTGGATCTCTTTCTGGGGGAGAAAGGGAACAGGTGTTCGTGGAATGCCAGCTGTGGGCCCTGTCTGATGTGGCATCCTTCGCCGGGGAGGGCGGTGGCACTGAAAGCAGACAGGATGAACTTCCGTCTCAGGTTGCGTCTTCGCCTTTTGTGTTTCAAGCAGATGCTGGCAACACAGAGAGCTTGCCTGGGGGTCCCGCAGCCCCTGGGTCCAAATACCGACTGGAACGTGCAAGCCCGTCCTCTGACCCTTCTCTGGCCCAGGACACCGTGGAAGTCTTGCTTCTCAGGTTAAAGCCTGACACGCAGTACAAGGCCACGGTCTATCCCCGAGCTGTTAACGGTGCCGAGGGACAGCCCCAGGCTACAGAGTTCAAAACAAGTATGTGGAGTTTTGTGAAATGGCTTCGGCCAGAGTTTCCTAGTGCAAAATTGGTCTCCTGTGCTTCTGGTCCTGAGTTATCTCTTGCTTCATAAGTCAGTTTGTGGTTGGAGGGAATTTTCTGGGAGAGATTTTGGACAGAGCAGGTCCAGTGAGCTTCTGCTGAGCTCTGTGGCCAAGGCTCTTCTTTCCTTGACCCCATCACAGCGTATTGAGCAGCTACTACGTGTGGATGCGAGGGGCTCCCTTGCCCATTCTTTGATAGCTCTGCATACTGGCCAGGGAGGCACACTGGCGTAAGGTTTTTCTCTTGAAAGTTGATGCTCGTTTTGTCCAGGTTGGTTAAGTATTTTCCCCCTGAGTGGAGAAAATGAGTCTTCTTTTTTGACCTAAGCTTGAAAGGCATACTGACCTTCCTGTGTCACTTGCTGACATGCACGCTGCTGCTTTTTACCTAGAATCTGTCAGCATTCTTACTGTGTAAATTGAACAGTTTTGAAGACTTTCTGGATTAGTGCTAATGAGGGCATAAAGAAATGCATGGTTCCTAGGCTCAGGAAATTTCAGAACAGAAGGGGAATCGAGGTAAAATACATGGAAAAGCACACAGCCATGCTCCGTGGGTTCAGAAACAAATGCTGTAGCCTTGTAGCCTTCGGGGGCTTGCTTGCAGGCGATATAGACCGATTTGGGTTATCTTATCCAAAAATATATCTATTTTGCATGGCAGTCTCTCCGCTGCACAGCAGAAACTAACACGTTATAGATCAAATATATTCCAATAAAAACTAAAACAAGCAAACACACACCCCCTCTCCTCCAAATATATCTATTCTGGAAGGCTGTCATAGATCCATAGAACAGAGGGAGGAGGGTGGAGGCTGGAGGACCAAGGTCAGAACAGCAATTAGCAGCCAGGAAGCTGGCTTGCTGGACCATGCTGGACCTGGTGACCCAGAACAGGAGGTGGTCAGGAGAAGGCTCCCATGGCTTTCTCCTCCAGCCCCCAGGAGCCTGCCTGTCTCACTCACTGGTGGAACTTGGCTCCAGGTCGCCCGGCAGAGTGCCCCAGTGATGCAGTGTGTGGGGGTCAGCATTGCGGGGGCACAGAGCAGGCGGGAGAAGCACAGAGGGTGGATCGGGAGGATGGGGTGGACAAGGGATGAGTGACTAGCGCGCCTGTGTTTTCTTTCCTGGAGTTACGGTTGTTATCTTAATTTTTTTTTATAGATGAGGAAACTGAGCTCAGTGATTTTCCTAAGATCTACCAGGCTCTTCAATAGAGCTCACCTTGGAACCCAGACCTGCCTCGTGCAAAAGTCTGTGATCTTTACTTGATTGTGTAGATAGTGTTAATTCTTGGATGGATATATGCCTGAGACCTTTTGGGGTCACCCAGCACTTAGATGGGCATGTGTAGAGTCTGTGTTGTGGTCTGAGGCATCTATTGCATCTCTAGGATTAATCAACTTAACAGGGAGAATGAAGGGTAAATCAACTAGGCAGTTGCAATTAGCCAGGCTGTTTCTTCACTGACGATGCTGTCTGACTTTTGCTGGGACCCTGTCTACACTTGGGTCTGCTGTGTTAAATGGTGTCGAACAGGAAGAAGAATTGCTGAGAGCGTTTCTTGGATGAGATGCCTTGAGGACAGCATCTCTCTCCCTCTCTCTGTCTGACTTGGCCATCCTGGTGGTGGTGAACTCCTCTTGTGTCTTCACAGATTCCAGTCAGGTTTTTGACATCAGATTTGTGAACATCAGTGCCACCAGCTTGACCATGACCTGGAAGATCAATGATAATGAGTCATCTTCAGTCTATACCTACAAGATACAAGTTGTGGGCGAGACAGATTCCTTCAACCTCACAGTCAATGAGACTTACGCCGTCATCACTGGACTCAGCTCAGGCACCTTGTACAACATCACGGTGTATCCTTTCCTCGATGACGGTTCTGAGGGCATGCCGGGCTTCATCCAAGTTTACACCCGTGAGTCCGCTCATGGCTTGCTAACCTTTTTTCCTGCCGGCCGTGTGCCCGGCCCAGATACGAGACAAACCCTGTACCTTTTTCGAGGAGCGCACATTCAGCGTGTGGGTCCACAGGAACTCTTAGCACCTTCAAGATTTTCAGTCCTATAATGGTGACCGTTGACTGACCCTGCCCACACGCCCAGCATCGTGTGGCATGTTCTTCTTTAATGTTCACACATCTGTGGCATGGTTGGCATTGGCCTCATTTTGTGGATGAGGAATTCCAGGCTGAGAGAGATGCTGTGGGCAGGTATCACATCTTGTAAGTGTCTGAGGTGGGATCAGACAGCTGGGCTCTCTCAGCCCCAGCTAGGTGGAGAGAGCCATCCTAGCCCCACCATCCTAGCAAGGTGGAGACGGGGAGCAAATTGGTATGTGGAGATGAAAAGAACCTGGATATTCACATGCCTTTGTCCTTTGAATGTTGACAAAATAATGAAGCAGGAAGCAGCTATCTCTCTTTTTTTTTTTCCTTCTCATTCAAATCTCTCTTAAAGATAAGGCAGCAAATAAAAACCTTTCTGTTCCAAAGAAGGTCCAATAATTAAAACAGTAATGGTCTGCCAGTACTGTAATAATACAGTGTATTAATATTACACGATGACATTGGGGTCACCCTGTGCCAGGAGCTGTGCATGTATCGCAGGGGTCTTCAGGGTAGCTGTTAGGATCCTTGTTTTTTTTTAAATTTAATTTTATTTTTTAACTTTTTATTTTGTATTGGGGGTATAGTGGATTGGAAATGGCCACCCACTCCGGTGATCTTGCCTGGAGAATCCCAGGGACGGGAGAGCCCGGTGGGCAGCCCTCTTACGGGGTCGCACAGAGTCGGACACGACTGGAGCGACTTAGCAGCATAGCTGATTAAAAATGCTCTGATTGTTTCAGGTGAACAGCGAAGGGACTCAGCCATGCCTATATATGTATCCATTCTTCCCCAAACAGGATCCCTGTTTTACAGATGAAAAACCTACAGCCCATCATGGCTGAAGAATTTGCCTAAGACCAGAGAGCTGGCAAGCGGCAGGGCAGGGACTTGAATCAGGGGTGCCTGGCTCTGGACCCAGGGCTCATCCCATCAGAATGCTTTATTCGAGTGTCTGATGCTTCCTGCAAAGCACCTTAGGCATTCTTACACAGGTCTTCTGACTGGGTCTTTGGAGTAAATGAAATCAGCTTCCTTTTTTTCACCTTCTACTGTTTTTTTAAAATATATAATCTCTTGTTAAGATTAGATTCACTGTGAGTAACAAACTCCCCAAGTATCCAAGACAGGAGTTTGTTTCTCTCTCACTGTAAAAGAAGCCCAGTGCTAAGCCCAGGGCTGAGGATGGGATGGTAGAGTCTTAGCTACGGCTCAGAGCAAGAAACAGGAACCGTGAGCTCACTGCAGTGTTTTTGTTTTCTATTTTAACTTGTGGAAGATTGCTTTCCAGTGTTGCATTGGTTTCTGCCGTACGACGACAAGAGTCAGTCATAGTTATATATATATATATATCCCTTACCTCTTGAGCTCCCCTCTCCTCCCTCATCCCACCCTTCTAGGCCATCCCTGAGTGCCAGGCTGGCTGGGCTCCCCGTGCCATATAACGGTTCCCTGCTCACTGTTTGCCACCTGAGAGCATGTATATGTCAACGTTACTTTCTCAGTCTGTCCCAGCCTCCCCTCCCCCACTGTGCGCACAAGCCCGTTTCTACTGGGTTCCTCAGTGCCGTTTCTCTAGAGTCCATATACATGTGTTAACGTACGATCCTTGCTTTTCTGACTTCACTCCAGTCTGTATAACAGGCTCTAGGTTCCCTCACCACACTACAACTGACTCAAATTCATTCCTTTTTGTGGCTGAGAGACTATGAGCTATTTGAGGCTGAGAAGGATCTAATCTTGGGAACTGAGAGTTTATAGAATCATTGGAAGGGCTGAGGTGTTAATTTGCTAGGGCTGCTGTAACAAGCACCACAGATTGGGAGGCTTTAGCAGCAGCCATCTGCGCTCTCACAGTCTGGAGGCAAGTAGTCTGAGATCAAGCGATCCAGGGTTGGTTTCTTCTGAGGTCTGCCTCCTTGGGTCTGTGACGGCCAGCTTATCCCTGTGTCTTCACTTGACTGTCCTTCGGTCTGTGCATGCCTGTGTCCCAGTCACCTCTTTATTTTATTTTATTGAAGCACTGTTGATTTACCATGTTGTATTTCTGCTATATAGCAAAGTGACTCAGTTAAACATGTTTATATTCTTTTCCATTATGATTTATCACAGGATATTGAATATAGTCCCTTCCAATTTCTTCTTATAAGGATATTAATAGCTGTGATTTAGGACCTACCGTAATGGCCTCATTTTACCTTAAACACTTCTTTAAAAACCCTATCTTCAAGTATAGTCAGATTCTGAGGCACTGTGGGTTGGGACTTCAATATAAGGATTTTGAGGGGACATAATTCAGCTCATAACACGTGCGGTGCAGGGTCTGGGCTGGGACCCAGCAATGACCCCCAGTCCCAGGGTGCAGAGCTGCCCACCCAGGGAGTCCCCAGCAGCGCCACAGCCAGTACCAGGCTGTAGGTGTTGGCTCTGAGAATGTATGGAGTTGCTTGCTGGGCATCACGAGGCTGCCGCCACTGCCACATTGTTGGTTCTAGAGCCAGGTAGCCTGAGTCCAGGGATCACACCCACAGTTCAGCTACAAGGAGGAGAAGGGACAGAAAATAATGTTCCCCCCTTTTAGGTTGCTTCTTAGGAGTCATATTGTTCTTATACTCGCATCCCATTGGCCAAAACTTAGTCACATGGCTAGTTTCAAGGGAGGCTGGGAAATGTATTTTTTTAAATCTCCAAGAGTCATGTACATTGCTAAAAATCTGGGAGTGTATGTTTAAAAAAAATGGAGGGGGATGAATTTTGGGGGTCAACAGCACCTTCTGCTGTACATCATTAAAAAAAGACTCTGGGCGGCTAAGTGTTGTATGCAAGATAAGACGGCTGGCAGTGGTCAAGGTCCCACTCCAGAGTCTGAGCCCCGAACTCTCGGGAATTCACGCCTCTTCTCATTTCCTTTGAATGACTTTGTACAACTTAACTGGTGTCTGAACTCCTGTGGCTAATTGTTCTCTTGATGGTTAGAAACATGAGTTCCTAAGGGCTTATGTTGTAGATGATGATAAAAAGAAGAGGAAAAGAGAGGTCAGGTGTTATGAAGTGTACATTTAATCTCTGTATAAATATTTTGTGAGATTGAGTCACCCTTGTCTTCTGGAGAAATAGATTCTTAATCTCGTCGTTTGCTTTCTGCACACAGCCCCCAGTCCAGTTTCTGACTTTAGAGTGACAAGTGTCAGCACAAGGGAAATTGGCTTAGCATGGAACAGCAGTGACGCTCATTCCTTTGAGATACATATCACACCTCATGAAGCTGGAAAACCTCGAATCATCACCACCACCGAACAAAGTATTGTCATTGGTGACTTATACCCTGGAACCAAGTATGATTTTGACATATATCCACAAGGACCAAATGGGACTAAAGGGGATTCCCAAACAGTTTCCACTACAACCGGTAAGCAAAGAAGCTGTATTTTCTGTGAATTAGTTATGTTTCTCAAGGGAAATCAGTATAAACCTTACATGTCAAAATTTCCAAATATTGCTCTTCCTTTAATTATCTAAGAAAGACCTTTTAAAAAATTAATGACAGCAATGCATATTTGTTATCTAAAATACAGATAAGCAAAAAGAAAAATCACCTGTAAACCAACAGCCAGAAATAATCACGAATAGCTTTTGGTGCGTGATGTTTTAGAATAGGGGTTCCCACCCCTGGCCACAGACTGGTACTGATCCGTGGCCTGTTAGGAACCAGGCTGCCCAGCAGGAGCTGAGTGGTGGGCGAAGGAGTCACTCCCCACCGCTCGCATTTACCGCCTGCACTCCACCTCCTGTCAGATCGGCCATGGCATTAGATTCTCACAGGAGTGTGAACCCTCCTGTGAACTGTGCGTGTGAAGGGTGTAGGTTGTGTGCTCTTTATGAAAATCGTCCCCAAACCACCCCTCTATGGAAACCAGCCCTGTCTGTGGAAAAATGTCTTCCATGAAGCCAGTCCATGGTGCCAAAAAGGTTGTGGACCGCTCTTCTAGAATGTTAAGATATATAAAGGTGTATGTATCTATGAGTGCATGTATATTTTAACAAGTATTAAAATCCTCTACATGTGTTTTTTAAAATCTGCTTTTTTTTCTATTCAAGTTTTTATGACTGTTCTTCCCTATCAGCATAAATATTCCTGCAGATTAATTTTAATATCTGCCTGGCATTCCATTGTCCAAATCAGGAGTCAGCAGACAATAATGGTCCATGGGTCAAATCTGGCTCACCGCCTGTTTTTTTTTTTTATATAGTGAAGTTACTCAGTCCTGTCTGACTCTTTGTGACCCCATGGACTGTAGCCTACAGAGAAGCCTGGTAGGCTACAGTCCATGGGATTTTCCAGGCAATAGTCCTGGAGTGGATTGCCATTTCCTTCTCCAGGGGATCTTCCCAACCCAGGGATCGAACCCGGGTCTCCCGCATTGTAGACAGACGCTTTGCCGTCTGAGACACCAGGGAAGTCATGAGCACGAAGCCATGCTCATTTCTTGTAAAGTGCAGTGTGGACCGCACTTCAGTATGGAGCAACTGCAGAAGTAATTTAGGACTATTCGTAAGGAGAAGGCATCTCTTGTACTATTGCCTATAATTGTCCCAGTGAATAGAAATCAGGAGCTGTTACTGGGGGAGAATCAATGTAACAGCATTAAAGGCGATTTTGAAAAAGGGAAGCAAGTACTGGATGACCCAGCAATTCCACTCTTACGTGTATACATATTTCTAAAAGAATTGAAATCAGGGACTTGAACATATTTCTCTACACCAACATTCATAGTAGCACGATTCAGAATAGCTAAAAGGTGGAGGCAGCCAAGTGTCCATCAGCAGATGGAATGTGTTATATCCAGATAATAGAATAGTTGTTTTTATTTAGTTGCTAAGTCGTGCCTGACTCTCTTGTGAGCCCCATGGACCGTAGTCCACCAGCCTCCTCTGTCCATGGGATTCTGCAGGCAAGAATCCTAGAGTGGGTTGCCCTTTCCTTCTGCAGGGTAGCTTCCTGTCCGAGGGGTTGAACCTGCGTCTCCTGCATTGCAGGTGGATTCTTTGCCATTGAGCCACCAGGGAGGCCCCACAATAGAATGTTATTTAGCCACACAGGAATGATGTACCAAGACATGCTACAGTGGGAATAAACCTTGAAAGTGTTATGATAGGGGAAAAAAGCCCGATGTAGAAGAACAACTACCACGTAAATCCACTTACGTGAGGTGCCTAGAACTGGCACATTCATAGAGACAGAAGATAGAGTGGGGAGAAGGGAGGAACGTGAAGTTCTTATTTCACGGGAACAGAGTTTGTGTTGGGCATCATGAAACGCTTTGTGTTTAGACAGTGATGATGGTGTTACTACACTGTGAATGTATTTAACGCTGCTAAGTTGTACACTTATAAATGGTTCAGATGCTAACTATTGCACCCTTTTTATTTTACTACCACAAAATTCAATAAAGACTTTGAAGATGGTCCTTGTAAAAAAAAAAAGATTCTGTGCAATTATGTTGCGGCTGGTTCAGTGTGTAGAGGCGAGACGGTGAGTGCAGAGCCCAGAGCACTCTGGGTAGTTTTGCTTCCGACTCCTCGCTGCGAGGATGCGGCTCCGTGGCTTCTCCCCGTTCCTCACTCCAGCCTCAAGTGACCCCACGCAGTGTCAGCTCTCCATTTCAGTTTTTCTTTTCAGTATGCCTGCCTATGTTATAGAAAGATGTTTTCTTCCAAGGGAGTGGTTTTTAAAAAACTTTGCTGAGGTATAATACATACGCTGAAACACACACACATCCTAAGTGCATAATTTGATGCATCTTTACAAACTGAACCCATCTGGTCACTAGCACTCAGATTAAGAAAAACTGAGCGTGGTTTCCACTCTAGAAGACCCCCTCCCAACCACCCCCAAACCAAGGGGACGTCTCCACGACAAAAGCGAAAGGCCCGAGAACTGGTAGGATAGGCTGGTAAACTCATCGCTGTTGCAGAAGAGCCAAGATTCTTGAAAGAAACTGTTTCTCGCCTAAGTGTTAAGAGTTTGCCCTTTGTGAACTCGTTTGATGACAGAAGAGCAAGTTCTCTGGGCAGATACTTTAGAATAAAGCCGGACATTACCATGGTCATTGACAGACTGCTTTTTCTTCCTTTCCTCTGCCCAGACCCCAGTGCAGTGTTTGACATCCGTGTTGTTAATGTCACCACAACCGACATGCAGCTGGAGTGGCGGAACACAGACAATGCTACCGGGTACATCTACAGCGTAGAAATACTGTCTGAACACGGCTCTGATTTGAAAAACAGTTCTCTCACAGGGATCGCTTTCCACGGCCTGACCCCGGGCACGTTATATACGATCACAATCACCCCCAGTATGAACTTGGTCCAGGGGGTGGCCGACTCCACTCTACAGTACACACGTGAGTGTTTTAGGATTTTCCCAGCCTTTCACCTGGAGGAGGGGAAATAAGCACGGGTTCAGTGATGAGGCAAGAGGCCGTTACGTTTCTGGGCTCCAGGTACAATGTGAAACCAAGTAAGCTGAAGACATTGGGCTCAGCCAACGTTCTGCCCTGCCCTGGCGGCACTGGTGCTGAGCCATGTGAACTTGGGATTGTCTGCCGAAGCAGAAAGGCATCCCATAAGCATGGAAAGCATCACTATTCATTCATTCCTGGGAATACAGACTGGAGGAAAGGTCACCCGGTCATGTTGGCATGGAAGATGCTACCCAAAGGAAGCAGTTTTGCATGTACCAGTGAGGGACATGCTTTGCTAATATTTGACCTAAATATATGGTAGAGATGGAAGTTGTATATTTTTGTTTCATTAATCATATTTTAAAAACAAGTCAGAAATTACATCTTGAAAATAGATTTCAGATAAAGTACTAAAAGAAGTATGAAAAGCTTCAGTTCTTTTGAGATTTAATTTGTATAATTATTTTCTAAATGTCTTTTTGGGGACGCCTCCTCGTTTTTGATCCCAGCAAGTATTAGCTTTATTTATTCTTTACCCAAAGGACCAGTCTATTTTTATTTTAAATTTAATGAAAAAAAAAAAAGAAAAAAAATTTCTAGGCTATTTTTAGATGCAGTCAATAAAATGGCTCAAGTTAATCCATCCTTTTTTTCCCCCCTAAAACTTAAGGGCCCAGCACGGTGTCCAGCATTGAGATAACAACCAATACCACAGCAGCAACCTTAAATTGGCAGAATGTTGATAAAGCCTCTTCAAACTACACCTACTGCCTTCTTATTGGGCAGGATGGAAGTTCCAGCAACGCTACGCAGATAGTCACAGGCATCGGCGTTACCCATGCTACGGTCACCAAGCTAATACCTGGTTCCTCCTACACCGTAGAGATCTTCACGCAGGTGGGGGATGTCAGGTCATCTGCACCCGGCAGGCAGTCATTCTGTACAGGTGAGTGGTCTCAGGGGCCTCTTGGATTCCTTCTTGTGTCATGCTGACCTGGCACATACGTCATTGCAATAATCTCTAGTTGATTAGTTTTTGCCGACCGCCGTGGCATCTTAGTTTTCCAGCCAGGGGTAGAACCTTCACCCCCCTGCAGTGGCCCACCAGGGAGGCCCCTCGAGTTGGTTAGCTTCTGTGTGGTGTGTGAGCATCCTTTTATCTCATTAGTGCTGTCTTGCTGCCCTCGTTGTTCATTCATTCAGCAGATACGTCCTGAGCATTACTGTGTGTCAGGTACTGTCAAAAGTCACAGATGAGTCCCTGCCTTTCTGAAACTTTCGTTCTGGTGGCGGAAGACCTAATAAGCGAGAAACACAGGTTATTAGGTGACGATTACTGCTGAGGGAAGAGAAGTAAAAAGCATAGGAGAAATGAGATGTTTATCTTGGGGAAGGCTTTGTCGAAAAGGTGACTTTTGAGCAAAGTCTTGCAGGAAGTGAAGCCAGTCTCGTGGACGGGAGAGACGGGCAGCCCCGATGTGGAGGTCCTGGGCCTGGAGCGTGCCTACTGTGCTGGAGGAAGAGCAGGAGGTCAGGATGGCAGAGGTGGAGCCACGGCAGCAAGAGGGGGAGGTGGAGGAGGTGAGGCCCACGGGGTGGGGGGCCAGGGCACGGCTGGTGTCAGGCCTTGCAGCTCAATAGCTTGGCTTTTACCCTGAAGAAGACAGAAAGGATATAGTTAAAGGGATGCTCAGCGTCCTCACTTTTCTGGATCCTTATCTCTCAGTGCAAAAAGTGTGATCGTTTAAAGAGAAGAGCCCTGTGTTTAGACTGAAGGAGCTTTCAGAAAGTGAGTGGGGGATGTTTGGTGAACGGCTGTGAGCCCTTCTGCTCACAGTTCTGACGGCGGGGCCCTTATCCCTCTGGCCCTGTGGGCCATCTTATCCCCTACCTGCTTTGCACTTGCTTCCTTTCCTCCTTAGACTGAGCCCTTCAGGTGTGTTCAGGCTGATCTGGACGTGGGGCAGGGATCTCAGCAGATCAGCCTCCCTGGTAGTGTAGGGGCTGGGACCTCGATGACCTCTGACCTTTCACGTGGAGTGGCATGAGATGTTGGCAGCTCTGAGCCCCTTGTGTTACCTCAAACTCTGTTCACCGGGTCTAGACTCTGATCTTTGGCGTGTGGGTGGCTTCCATTGCTAATATTTATCTTAGCTGCAGTCATGGTTCCCTGTAGCAAGAGAAAGATATCTGTGAGCATTTATGAGTCGGGGGTGGGTGGACAGGACTGTGGGAGGGGATTGTACCAGGCAGGTGGTCCTTGCAGGCCTCAGGTGGAGAATGTGGCTGGTGTGCTTGGGTGACTCTTTAAAACTTTTTCTGCTTTAAAATACTGCAACGTTCAAGTCATGATAATATCCCCACCCCCAGTATATTAACACAGAGTTTTCCACTTATTTATTTCTGGAGGCACCACTGGGATCTGAAAGAGTTTTCCATTTATGTCAGCTTTCTGTGGACACTTAATAAAATCCTGCTGCTGCTGCTAAGTTGAGTCGGTCGTGTCTGAGTCTGAGACCCTATGGACTGCAGCCTGCCAGGCTCCTCTGTCCTTGCGATTCTCTTGGCAAGAGTACTGGAGCGGGTGGCCATGTCCTCCTCCAGGGGATCTTCCTGGCCCTGGGACTGAACCTGGGTCTCCTGCGTTGCAGGCAGATTCTTTACCGTGGAGCCACCAGGGAAGCCCTAATAATATCCTACTGGCCCTTCAAATGGCTAGAGACAAATAACACCTCATATTAAAGATGAAGAAACGGGTGCCATTTACCATTGATTATTCCGTCTGTTGTGTATGTAGAAAACACCCTGGACTTGGATTTAGGAAACCCAAGATCAGTTTTGGCTTTGCCACTGGCCAGCCATGCCATTTGAGCAAATTACTTAATCTAAGTCTCAGTTGATTCAGCTGCAAAATGGGACAGTATTAACCCTGCCTGTTCCAGAACGATGGTCAAGAGGGTGCCCAGATGAGGGGATGCAGGTGGAGAAATTGCTACCACTCCCAGCGTAAGGTAGCTACGTCTCACAGGCCCTTGTGCTTTCCCAGCCTGGAGCCCGACCTCCACCGTTTCATTTAATCCTCAGATAGTCCTGCAGCTGGGGCTGACCCAAGGTCACAAAGTTCAGTAAGGCCTGATTCAAGGTCAGCCTCTGCCTCTTCTGCCTTTCCCCACTGCTGTCTCCTCATCACCAATGGGCCAGGCATCCCAAGTTTAAGTGTTTGCAAAGGCAAATGTCCAAGAATCTCATGATGTGCTGTGCTTGCCTTGCAGACCCTGAGCCGGTAGCCTCCTTCGAGTGTGAAGCAGTCCCCAAGAAGGCCACCTTGGTCCTTAGGTGGGCCTGCCCTTTAGGCACCAGCACAGGCTTTGAGCTGGAGGTCAGCCATGGATACTGGAAAAATACAACAACCGTGGGGGGCTGCTCCTCAAAGAACGGCTCTGAGTTCATGATGGAAGTCACGCATTTGAATTTTTCTACCTTGTACGACATCAGCATCGCTACCTGGTCCTGTAACAAGAAGGCTCCGCCCGCCCGAAACACCTGCCTCTCTGGCATCACAGGTGGGCTTCCCGGAGGGAAGGGTAGGGTACCCTGTTGGCAGGGTAGCCAGCAGGTCATTTGATCACTCCTGGAAAGCTGACCCAGAGGCTCTGCCAAGTGTTGTTGGAAACCTGTTTCTAAAAAAAATATATCCAAAATATTTGTTTTTGTTAACCCAGTTCTGTAGAAATCTAGTCTATATAGTCTATAGAAACTATAGTGAGTGAGTGAAAGTCGCTCAGTCGTGTCCGATTCTTTGCGATCCTGTGGACTATACAGTCCATAGAATTCTCCAGGCCAGAGTACTGGAGTGGGTAGCTTTCCCTTCTCCAGAGGATCTTCCCAACCCAGAGATCAAACCTAGATCTCCGCATTACAGGCGGATTCTTTACCAGCCTAATCACAAGGGAGGCATAGAAACTGTATAATCTATAGAAATTTAGTGAGAATTATCTTTTACATTCCAAAAGTTGCCTTTGTTTTATGCAACAATTTGTTGCCACATATTCTTTGAAGTGGTAAGTTCCTCTACGGCATTAAAACAAAGTATTTTTATAGAAATGTTCAAATAGATACGAAAGCAAAGGACAGTGTAATGGGACCCACATACCATCATCACTCAGCTGACCATTTGTGGGCATTTGACCAATCTTGTTTCATTTATATCCCCTTCACTCTTATTGGATTTCTTTGAGACCAGTCCTGGTTATTCTATAATTTTATTTGTATGTTTTCCACATGTATCGATGCAAGAGAGGGACTCCTTTCTGCCCCTTTTTTCAAACATAACTACATTACTATTCAGTTCAGTTCAGTTGCTCAGTTGTGTCTGACTCTTTGTGACCCCATGGACTGCAGCATGCCAGGCCTCCCTGTCCATCACCAACTCCCGGAGTTTACCCAAACTCATGTCCATTGAGTCGGTGATGCCATCCAACCATCTCATCCTCTGTCGTCCCCTTCTCCTCCTTCCTTCAATCTTTCCCAGCATCAGGGTCTTTTCAAATGAATCAGTGCTTCGCATCAGGTGGCCAAAGTATTGGAGTTTCAGCCTCAGTCCTTCCAATGAATATTCAGGACTGATCTCCTTTAGAATGGACTGGTTGGATCTCCTTGCAGTCCAAGGGACTCTCAAGAATCTTCTCCAACACCACAGTTCAAAAGCATCAATTCTTTGGCATTCCTATTACCATTACATTAAAAAATTTAACAATCCTTTTTTTTTTTTTTGGCCATGCTGCGCAACTTGTGGGATCTCAGTTCCCTGACCAGGATTTGAACCCAGGTTACAGCAGTGAAAGCAGTAAATCCTAACCACTAGGTCACCAGGGAACTCCCAACAATCTTTTTTTTTTTTTTTTTAACTATTATGAGAAACTCAGTCAAGATTCATATTTCGCTAGAATCTGGGTCAACAAATTCCCCAGCCGTTTTGGGGTCATTCACAAGAGATTCCTCTTAGTGAATATTCTCATGTTGTTGCTTAACTGCTCAGTCGTGTCTGACTCTTTTGCAGCCCCCTGGACCGTAGCGCTCCAGGCTCCTCTGTCCATGGGATTTCCCAGGCTAGAGTACTGGAGTGGGTTGTCATTTCCTTCTCCAGGGGATTTTCCCAGTGCAGGCAGGCAGGGCCCCTTGAGCGTAGGACTGAGAAAGGCATTGAGAAGGAAAGAATTTCCAGGCTTGGAGGTGAATGCTGTCTTGGGGCAGGGAGCTGGGGACTCCCAGCTGGCGGGCTAGAGGCAAAGAGCTACGGGGGGGTGTGGGAGCGGGTGTTACAAAGTGTCTGATGAGGCAGTTGACACCAAGACGTGGGAACAGGGCCTCCAAGTGGCCACTGCTGTCAGTTACTTGAGAGGTTGCCGGAGGATGGTTTAGAGCTGTGCCTTCCAGTAGGAAATCATACGAGCCTCTTGTATAATAAAAAATTTCCTAGGCACCACATTAGGAAACTGAAAAGAGCAGCTGAAATGAAGTTTTTATTTATTTATTTTTTCTACTCTATGTGGCATATGGGATCTTAGTTCCCCGACCAGGGATTGAACCCGTGCATTGGAAGTGTGGACCACTGGACTGCCAGGGAAGTCTCTGAAATGAGTTTTGATCATATTTTATTTAACCCAGTATATTAAAAATGTTATCATTTCAGCATTTAATTTCATTTAATTTGTATAATGTAAGTTATTAATGGGGCTTCCCTGGTAGCTCAGCTGGTAAAGAAACTGCCTGCAATGCAGGAGACCCGGGTTCGATCCCTGGGTTGGGAAAGATCCCCTGGAGGAGGGCATGGCAACCTGGTCCAGTATTCTTGCCTGGAGAATCCTCATGGACAGAAGAGCCTGGCGGGCTACAGTCCATGGGGTCGCAGAGTTGGACACGACTGAGCACGCGCACGCACATACACACACACACACACACACGTTATTAATGAGATACCCTACGTCCAGAGTTGGACTAGTTACTTTTCAGAGTGATTTATTGTTGTTTAGTCGCTGAGTCACGTCCGACTCCTGCCACCCCATGGACTGTAGCCGGCCAGGCTCCCCTGCCTGTGGGATTTCCCCGGCAGGAATACTGGAGAGGGTTGCCGTTTCAGTGGCTGCCGTACCGGACAGCATATGTTTGGAGAATTGGGCTGTGGGCTTTGTCTTTTTGGAGTTCACTTTTCTGAGTCTCTCTTGATTGTAATAGCAAAGACACTCACACTGTACATGGGAGACAAGTTAGGTAGAGCGTGGGTATGAGGAGAGGGATCATCTTTAATTCAGCTTTTCTTTCCTTTTGTGTCAATTCAGAGAGTGGCTTAAGGCCACTCAGAATGTTTCTGTGTGGGCTTTTCTGGTTTCCAGGAAGAGGGTCAGCTGGGTTTCTCTAGCGGAATTTTAAACCATCCCTAGCGAACAAATGACGCAGAAGGAAATGGCACCCCACTCCAGTACTCTTGCCTGGAAAACCCCATGGATGGCAGAGCCTGGTGGGCTGCAGTCCATGGGGTCGCTAAGAGTCAGACATGACTGAGTGACTTCACTTTCACTTTTCACTTTTCACTTTCATGCATTGGAGAAGGAAATGGCAACCCTCTCCAGTGTTCTTGCCTGGAGAATCCCAGGGACGGGGGAGCCTGGTGGGCTGCCGTCTGTGGGGTCGCTCAGAGTCGGACACGACTGAAGCGACTTAGCAGCAGCAGCAGTGAGCAGTCAGGACTTTGGTGTGAAGGGCAAAGTAGGACTGCAGTCAGGTCTCAGGAGGAAGCGTGTTCTCTCCACGTCGTCCTTGCTTCCCTCTGGGTACCTGCTCCGTCATTGTTCTCAGCTGACCGACCAGTCCTGGGGCCAAGTCCAGCTCCCAGGTCCCCACCTGGACGTTCCGCCTACACAGCCTCTGTCTCGCTCTCCTCCTCTGCCCTCCTTCTCAGGGTAAGCAACCTGGCCTTTCTGGGTCAGGAAGGACCGGCGGAAAACAGGAAAGACACATTACCTTCTAGAAACGAGGTTGCCAGGAGGCCCCCTTGGGAATGTGGCTGGACCCACTGAAGGGGTGCTTGTCAGCTAGGCAGGCTCCCTGAGAACCCCCCACCTCTGTCCCCACCAGTTCACTCCCTCGCCCTTCGCTTCTGGATTTGCTTTGTGTGAGCCCAACACACAGCATGCAGAACCAGGGGGGATCTTGAGGGGGGCACTACAGCAAGTCCTCTCCTTAATAATTTTGTTCCTTCTTTGCTTTTAAGTGTTTTGTGTTGTCCTGTTTCAGACCCCCCGCTTCCAGATGGATCCCCCAATATCACATCTGTCAGTCACAATTCGGTGAAGGTCATGTTCAGCGGGTTCGAAGCCAGCCATGGACCTATCAAAGCCTACGCGCTCGTTCTCACCACTGTGGATGGTAAGGAGGGGTCCTGATGGGTTCCGTAGCTGGCGGGTGATGGTGTGACCGGGCGCCACCTCCGTGCCCACCGAGGCACATAAGTGAGACAGACACATGTTGGGTTTGACACTGCGGCCCACACTTTGGCACTCACCCGGGGATGGGTGGGTGTAATTCTGATGAGCTCAGTCAGAGGTTGACAGACTTCCTGTAAAGGGCCAGACGGCAAACGATTTTAAACTTTGCAGGCTCTGCAGTCTCCTTCTCAGCTGCTCAGCTTTGCGGCTGTCGCATGAAGGAAACCATAGAAGATACGGAAACAGTGAGAGTGACTATTCCAGAATTTACCAAAAACGGGCGGCTGGCTGGCTGTGGCCCTTGGATGTGACTTGCTTACCTCTAATCTAGGTTTTTCATCTCTTTTGCAACACAGGGTCTTTTAGGTAGCAGATTAGTAGTTTTAACCAACTTTGTCTCTTGCACACGTGCATACATATGCGCGCATGCACACACACACACACACACACACGCCCAAATGATCTTCAAAGGGTGACTTTTTCTTGGAAGAAAACAACAAAAAAATTGCATTTGCAGTGGGAACTGGCAGAGAGCATCGCCATAGCTGAGAGAGGAGGTAGATTAAATGCCGCCTTTCCTTAAGGGCTCTGTTACATTCCTTGGAAGTAAGAAGGGAAAGCTTCGAGGATGGGTGGGTGGGTCTGGGTGCTTTGTTGAAGGCTTGGTTTAAAGCTCTGAGTTTTGGAACTTCCCTGAGGGTCCAGTGGGTAGGATTCTGAGCTTTCAAGGCCACGTGCCTGAGTTGAATCCTGGTTCGGGAACTAAGCTCCTGCAAGTTACATGGCATGGCCAAAAAACAAAAAAGTGCCAGGCTTTGCTTTTTGGTGATTCTTTAACTGTGAATGATGCCGTGCCGTCCCTGCCCAGCTGTGCGGCCTGTGATTCTGTCCTCATCTCCCCGAGGAAGACAGAGATCAAACCCACAGTCAGGGCAGTGCGCATCCGGGAAGACAAGGAATTCGCTGGTGTCGTCAACCTGTGGCTTAATTTCAAAAAGAGATGTTGAGATCTTGCTCTCTCTCTTTCTTTCTGTCTTTTGTTTTGACTCTGTTTCAGACACCTAGTCATTTTGCTATGAAGGTTTTCAGCAAATCCCAAGCTCAGATCTATGCTGAATGGGGGAGGTGAGGTTGCATACTGACCAGCCTGATCAGGACCAGCCTGGGATGGGTGAGGTCACACACACTCCCTGTCAGATGGTCTGGGTTAGAAATACAACTCCACCACCTTTGGGCCCAGATCTCTTTTAGCCATGCCATGTAACGTGCAGGAGCTTAGTTCCTGAACCAGGGATTGAACCCAGGTACACGGCCTTGAAAGCTCAGAGTCCTAACCACTGGACCCTCAGGGAAGTTCCAAAACTCAGACCTTTTTACTGTACGGATGTATCCCCATCTGCACAGGGGCGATAGTCAGCCTGTGCAATGAGATTATTGTGGGGATTAAATGAGTAAGTAAAGCTCTTAGAACTTAATAGAAGGAAAACCTGGCAGAGAGAGCATACATGAGAGACGGCAGGGGTCACCACCATAACTCAATGTCAAGGTCATTGTTTAGAAACGCTGGAGATACACTGAACCTCTGTGAACCTCACTTTCTTTCTCTTTAAAAAAGATTTATACAATGTTTAAGGGTTACGCTCCATTCACAGTTGTTACACAGTACTGGCTGCGTCCTCTGTGCTGTATAAGGCATCCCGGAGCCTGTCTTTCACCAGCAGTTTGTACCCCTTCCCCACCCCACGTGCGATCCTTTTCTCACTTTCTCATGCCTTCCCTTCTTGTGCCTTTCTTAGCTGTTCCGCCATCGGCAGATATTTTGAGATTCACATATGACGACTTCAAAAGGCGGGCCTCGGATACTTATGTGACATACCTCATAACGACGGAAGCAAAGAGACGTGCTCAGGGCTTGTCTGAAGTCTTGAAATATGAAGTTGATGTTGGCAACGAGTCCATCACACACGGCTACTACAACGGGAAGCTGGAACCCCTGGGCTCCTATCGGTAATGCCTCGTGGTTCTTGCTCCTGGGGGGCCGGGCCTCTGGGCGCGGAGCTCTCTACGCCCGGGCCTCTGGGTGCGGAGCTCTCTGTGCCTGGGACGTCAGGCCTCAGTCACCTCTTTTTTCCCCTTGTCACCCCACAGGGCTTGTGTGGCCGGATTCACCAGTATTGCCTTCAGCCCTCACAGCAAGGGCCTCATAGACGGGAACGAGAGCTACGTGTCCTTCAGTCCCTGTTCAGAGGCGGTTTTCTTGCCCCAGGATCCAGGTAGAGGGGCAAGAGTGCTGTTACAGTTCACTGAGGCTTTGCTTCCAGTATCCACAGAAGGACGGGCGTCTGCATCCCTCCCTGGGTCCCCAGGAGGCTTGGAAAGCCTGGTCTCTTTTCGCAGAAGCTGAGATGTCACTTGGCCATCAGGACCCAGCTCAGCTTCCTCTTCTGGGGTCCCCCCAGCCCCCACCCACTACGTCCTTCCTCCGAAGGCCTGTTGCACTTCCAGTCTGCACACACTGTTTGCTCCTTTCTCTTCAGTGTAGTGGTTTGTGTGACCGTGTGCCAGCCACACGTGCCCCTTTCAGTGCATGGAACTCTTGACTATTAGGATCAGAAGGAGCCATGGAAATCATCTTGTCGGATGTGCATTTTATTTTTTAGAAATTTTATTGAAGTATAGTTGATGTACAATGTTGTGTCAGTCTCTGGAGTATGGCAGAGTGATTCAGACACACACACGGACACACACACACATACTCTTTTTCATGTTCTTTTCCTTCACGGTTTATCCCAGGGTGCTGCATGCAGATGCCTGTGCTGTGTGCAGGAGGCCTCGTCTATCCGCTCTGTACATGACGGTCTGCCTCTGCTAGTCCCACTCACCAGTCCTTTCCGCCCCCCGCCTGCCGTCCCCTTGGCAACCAGAGTCTGTTCTCTGTATCTGTGCAAGCCCCGCTTTAGAAATGAGGGCGTTAAGGCCCAGAGAGGGGCAGTGACTGGCCCCAGGCTGCACAGTGCCTTTAGGGGCCAGCCCGACATTCTGGGCTTGGACTCCCTGTCAAGTGCTCCTGTCCTTTATCACAGAGTGCAGTGATTTAGGAGCGTCAAGGGCTCAAGCGGGCAGGGTGCATCCCCTCTGCTCAGGCCAGAGACCGACTGACCAGCCGGTTTGCTGTTTGTCTGGTCTCTGTACTTGGTAGCTGTTGGCTTCAGCACAGAAGCCCAGGAGCCAAGTTCAGGGATCCCCGAAGCCTCCCCCGCAAGCACGCGGGTTTGCTGTCACCCGGGCGTGTGGGCGTTAGTGTCGAAAAGTCGACGGTGGAACTGCGCGTCCAGGAATTTTCAGACTGCGGCCGCTCCGCCCCACGGCCCATTCCCTGGAGCCCCCGCCCGCCTCCGAGCTCACCAAGAGCGGTTCTGCCCGCTTGGCGTCTTGTACGCTGGGGGGCTGCGGACAGCTCCCGGTGAGGAAGGGAAGCGGCGGGTGAGGACAAGCAGGAAGCCCGCGGGCGCTCGGCTGCCTGTTTGCGGGTGGAGGGAGCAGCGCCTCTCCCGGAGCAGCCGGGCCGCGGCGCCGGGAGCCAGGGCCGCTCGCAGACGCCTAGGCTGGCTTACATCCAGAGCTGCCTGCCTGCCCCCTGCCAGACGCACACACAGACACACACACACACACACATGCATACACAGACACACACACACACACATACACAGACACACACACACACACATACACAGACACAGACACAGACAGACAGACACCACACACACAAACACACAGACACAGACAGATACAGGCACACATACACACACACACACACACGCATACACAGACACAGACACACACACCACACACACAGACACAGACACAGACAGACACAGACACACACATAGATACACACACACACACAGACACAGACACACACACACCACACATACACACACACACACAGACACACACACCACATATACACACACACACAGACACACACACGTGCATACACAGACACAGACACACACCACACACACAGACACAGACACACACATACACAGACACAGACACAGACAGACAGACACCACACACACAAACACACAGACACAGACAGATACAGGCACACATACACACACACACACACACGCATACACAGACACAGACACACACACCACACACACAGACACAGACACAGACAGACACAGACACACACATAGATACACACACACACACAGACACAGACACACACACACCACACATACACACACACACACAGACACACACACCACATATACACACACACACAGACACACACACGTGCATACACAGACACAGACACACACCACACACACAGACACAGACACACACATACACACATACAGACACACACGCAGACACACACACACACACACAGACACACCACACACACACACACAGAGACAGACAGACACAGACACACACATAGATACACAGACACAGACACAGACACAGACACACACACCACACACACACACCCCCCCCCACATACACAGACAGACACACACACCACACACACAGACACAGACACAGACACACACATAGATACACACACACACACACATAGACACACACACACCACACAGAGACACACACAGACACACACACAGACACACACATAGATACACACACCACACACACACACACACACACACACCACACGCAGACACACATGCATACACAGACACAGACAGACACAGACACACCACACACACAGACAGACACAGATACAGACACACATACACACACACAGACACACACACACGCATACACACAGACACACACACACGCATACACACAGACACACACACACACCACACACACACACACCCCACACACACAGACACAGACACAGACACACACACACAGACACAGACACACACCACACACACACACAGACACACACACGCATACACAGACACAGACAGACACATATACACACACAGACACACGCAGACACACACATAGATACACACATCATACGCAGACACATGCATAGACAGACACAGATACACCATACACACACAGACACAGACACACACATACACACACACACACACAGAGACGCACACCACACGCAGACACACACACGTAGACACACACGCAGACACAGACACACCACACATACACACACACAGACACAGACACACACATAGATACACATACCACACGCAGACACACACCACAGACACACACCCACACAGACCACACACACACACATGCAGACACACACAGAGACACACACAGAGACACACAGACACACACACAGACATAGATACACACATAGATACACACACCACATAGATGTGTATAAGAGACAGGCGCACGCACATACACACACACACACACACACGTTATTAATGAGATACCCTACGTCCAGAGTTGGACTAGTTACTTTTCAGAGTGATTTATTGTTGTTTAGTCGCTGAGTCACGTCCGACTCCTGCCACCCCATGGACTGTAGCCGGCCAGGCTCCCCTGCCTGTGGGATTTCCCCGTACACACACACACACACAGACACACACACACAGACACACACACACAGACACAGACACACACACCACACACACACACACAGACACAGACAGGCACAGACACACACCACACATACACACACATACACACAGACACAGACCACACACAGACAGACAGACAGACACACACATAGATACACACACCACATGCAGACACACACCACAGACACACACACACAGACTGTACACACACACAGACACACACACACACAGAGACACACACAGAGACACACACATAGATATACACATCACACGCAGACACACACCACAGACACACACACAGATCACATAGACACACACAGACACACATGCAGACACACACAGAGACACACACACAGACACAGATGCACACACAGAGACAGACACACACATAGATACACACACACCACACACACACACACACACATATAGACACACACAGACATACTGCACACAGACACACACACACATTTTGTGTCCAGAGCTATTTACCTGTCCTCTGCCACACACACACACACACACACACACACACACACCACACAGACATACACATACATTTTATGTCCAGAGCTATTTACCTGTCCTCTGCCACACACATACCACACAGACACAGACACACACACACAGACACGCACACACACACACACCACACACATAGACATATACACAGACACACAGACACACACACACACACACACACACCACACAGATATACCACATATAGACACGCACACATGTTTTATGTCCAGACCTATTACCCGTCCTCTGCCACACCCCCCTCCCCCCCCACACACGCGCTGTCTGTGTGTCTGGCTGTGAGCACCTCCTGACGTGCCTCCCGTGTGGACTTTCCCCAGGCGTCATCTGTGGAGCGGTGTTCGGATGCATCTTTGGTGCCCTGGTTATCGTGGCCGTGGGAGGCTTCATCTTCTGGAGGAAGAAAAGGTGACCGCTGCTTATGCTAATAATAATACGCTGCACGTGTTATCAGTTGATCGAGCAGGAGCCTGAGTGAGCGCGTTGCGGTGGGTCCGTGCCCCCGGCTTCCTCCTGGCCCGGAGCTTCTCAGGCGTCCTGTACCTGGTTTTCTCTGCCGCCTTGCCCTCCTGGGTCGGTAGGCAGTGCCTGTGTTCTAGCTTTTTGCATTAGATTCTATTGTTTTTTTTGAGAGAGGGGTCAAAAACAGCTTTATCGTTTCTTGTTAAAGTAAACTTATACATACTTATGACAAAAGCAACAATAAAAAACAGAAAGACGAAAAGCAGCCCGTACTTACACCATGGAAAACTGCTCTTAACACAATGTGATTACAAAACTCACATAAATACACACACCCACAAACAATCATACGTGTTATTTTCTGGCTTGTTTTTGTTCTTAAGACATTGCGGACAGCTTCAGATCTTCATTTTAAGTGGCTGTCGAGTGTTCAGCTGTATGGAAATTATTCAACCAATTTTCTGACGTTTTTGTGTCCTCCTTATTTGCCACTGTTACTTATCCTCATGTGTAAATCTGGGCACGATCATAGTGATTCCCTTAGGCCAGATTCCAAGCTGGGTAGTTGCTGGGTCAGTGGGTATGCATATTTTTAATTTTAATACATACTGCAAAATTGCCTTCCAGAGTTTTATCATTTTTTTTTTAAATACCAGTATGGGGTTTAGTCAGCAATACAGAAGAGCTCCAGGTCCCTCCCCCAGCCCCCCACACCCCTGGTCCCTGGTCTCTCACCAGCACTGGTCATGTTTTCTGGTTTATTACAGTAACTTTTTCAGAAAGGCTTACTCAAAAAACAAAAACAAAAATCAGAGTACGAAATAGGGAGCTTGACTGTATAATAGGGCGATGCTGCTGATCTGTATTTACTCAGAGAAATTCCTACAAGTTGCTTGAGTAGGATCCTGTGATACTTTTAGATGGTATAAAAGTGAGTAACTTCACGGGTTTAGACATTAAGGTTCAGTGTTTGTGAACAGGATCTGATGTGCTGTATGAACTAAGGCCTAGGGGAGAAGCGTCTTGTAGATACACACAGGGGACAAAGCACAGGATTGAGCCGTTTTGATCTAATGGGTCTGTTTTTCTTTCAAAATAGGAAAGATGCAAAGAACAATGATGTGACCTTTTCTCAAATTAAGTAAGTCTCTACATTTATGAGCCTTAAGACATTTAACCCCCCAATCTGTCAGTGACTATTTTGAGATTTTTTTTTTTTTGATGGGAACCGCTGCCGTTTTTCCAGATTGACATGTTTGGACCTGATCGTCCAGAAGTTCTTGTTAGCGTTGTTATCCTGCAAGGACCCATGTTTACTTGTCTCCTGAAGCTGGCTTCCTTGCCATGTTCTACCATGCCAAGTAGAACTATACTTGCCGTATTCTACCAATAAATATATATCTTGTGATGAAAAACATTCAAGGTCTAGGAGGAGAGAACTTGCTCAGAGTCAGGAAGCCACTCAGTTATATAACAGGGTCTAGAAGCCAGATTTCCTGATTCACATTTCAGTGTTTTGTGAAATACATTACAGTGAACCTCCCCCAACCACCCCCTGCCCTTATACTATAGGTTTTCTTCTTTGGGGAAAACCTCTGGAGTTATGGTTGAGTCATTTTTTTTTTTCTTTCCCTAATTGTCTTTTTTTTTTTTTTTCTCTTTGCTTTTCTACGGTGAAGACCTAAAAGGTGAGTACACATTTTGCTTTTTAAAAAATAAGTTGCATGTTTCTATCTTGAGTGTGAACTTGATTGAACGCAGCCAATCTGACACGTTGTTTTTTCCCCTAGATCCAAGTTAATCAGAGTGGAGAATTTTGAGGCCTACTTCAAGAAACAGCAAGCTGACTCCAACTGTGGGTTTGCAGAAGAATATGAAGTATGTGCTTGTTGAGCGTTGCAGTTTTATTTGCTGTATGTTTTTCCTGAAAGTTGGGAAGCTGCCTGTTTCTGTTTTATGGTGAAGCTTTGGGTAAGAGGTAGCCCTCTTCGAGGGAAGAGAGAAGGTTTTTTTTTGGCTGTGCTGCGTGGCATGTAGGACCTTAGTTCCCCAATCAGGGATTGAACCCACACCTTCTGCAGTGGAAGCGCTGGAGTCTAACCACTGGACTGCTGGGGAGGTCTCCTGCCTCCATCTTTACTTGTCTCCCTTATGTGTCTCTATCTCAGGATCTTTTCTCTTCTTATAAAGGTATCAGGGACTTCCCTGGTGGTCCAGTGGCTAGGACTCTGAGCTCCCGGTGCGGGGGGCCCAGGTTCAAACCCTGATCAGGGAAGTGGGTCCCACATGCTGCAACTAGGAGTTTACACGCCGCAACTAAAGATCCTTCATGCTGCAAATAAAAACAGACCCTGCGTGCTGCAACTAAGACCTGGAATAACCAAATAAGTAAATTAAAAAAAAAAAAAAATCAGTGATACTGGATTAAGGGCCCCGTCCTCTGCAGTATGACCTCATCTTATCTTGATTTACATCCACAAAAGCTGTAATTTCCAGCCAGGCTGTGTTCACAGGTACCAGGGCTGAGAACTGCTATGTCTTTTTGGGGATGCAGCATTACCCATAACATCTGTGCATTCCCGCTTTATCCTGCTCTACTCAATGTACCGTATGAACACTGTCTGGACACGGAGTGAATGAGCGGTTCTTATGGTCTGCTTGCAGGATCTGAAGCTTGTTGGAATTAACCTGCCTAAGTATGCAGCTGAACTGGCTGAGAACAGAGGAAAGAATCGCTATAACAACGTGCTGCCCTGTAAGTTGTGTTTCCCGCATCTTGCTTTTCCACCCCATTTTGGATATCGCGTCTCTAAGAGCAGAGAGCAGGGGAATCTGGATACTAACCAGCCACTCCCACAGCCATCTGTCAGTCCCCTACTGTGTGCTCAGCACCGTGTTCAGGGGTAAGCCATTGGATTCAGCCTCACAATACAGAGTAGGTAGTAGGATATTCTGCAAAAAAAAAAAGCAGCACAGATGGCTGAGTGATTTGTCTGAAGTCCTGCTGAGAGCCATGGTGGGGCCAGACTTGGACTGGACCTGGCCGTCTCCTGCAGGGAAAGGGCCACAGTCCGTGCTTTGAGCCCCTTTGCTCTTACAGCCCCTCTATGCCCCTTTATTCCGACATAAACATGGTTCTGGAACAAAAGGGGAGCCGGTGGAGGCCAAGTGGGCAGCGGTGCTTTCTGCTTGTCCAGACATGTCTCTGGTTGGCTGAGTACCTTCTGTGGCTAGATGGGAATTATATTTGGATTCATCCCTGTTTTGAGGATTGAGAATCTCTGTAGCCTGACAGGAACAACAACACATCAGTTTACTCTGTGAGTTTGTTTCTGTTTGTGAATAAGTTCGTTTGCGTCATATTTGAGATTCCACACATACCACTTATAGTAGTCTTAGACACTCAGTTTATTCTTGCATTTGGGACTATCTTTTTATAACAACTTTTTAATGAGAATAGGGAAAGCATGAAAGGCTTAACTTTCTACCCTGAGGATCTACCCTGCCGGAGTGGAAAGGGCACTGGATTTGAATTCTGGCTGCCACTCACCAGATGAAAGAGCTTGGACAAATCACTTAACCTCTCTGACCCTCAGTTTTCTCATCTGTAAAATGGGGACAGAAGCTCATAGGATGGTTATGAGGGATAAATAAATGTGCAGGGCCCTCCCTGGCTTGTGGCATACACCCAAGGAAGGAAGTAGTTGGTTTCATCTAGAAGGTGGTCTGGAGTGGTTCAGAGCTTGGGCGGTGCCAGACTATCAAGGTTAGAACCCTGGCTCTGCCCCTTACTAGCTCTGCCCAGGGAATCATGCAGTTTCTCTGTGCCACGGTCATATTTGGTGACGGTGGGAATGCAATAAGGCCGTGGATCTAAAACATGGAGCCACGCCGCGTCACGGTGTGATGGAGCCCCTGCGATGCCGTTAGGCACTTGTTTCTCTGTTCTGAGATGAAACATCCTAATATGGAACTCTTCTCTTTGAATGTCACAGATGACGTTTCCCGTGTCAAACTTTCAGTTCAGACCCATTCGACTGACGACTACATCAACGCCAACTACATGCCTGTGAGTGGGGAGCGGCGCTCGCCATGCGGGCTAGCTGGAGGAGGTCCTCAGGGCTCCTCCTCCGTCTCTTTGAGATTGACTCTGCTGCTTTCCGTTTTCTAGGGCTACCATTCCAAAGAAGATTTCATTGCCACGCAAGGACCTCTACCCAACACTCTGAAAGACTTTTGGCGTATGGTTTGGGAGAAAAATGTCTATGCCATTGTCATGCTGACCAAATGTATTGAACAGGGAAGGGTACGTAATTTTTATCGTTACTCAGTTCAGTTCATTCATTCATAGTTACTGTGGTGGAGGGTATTTTAAAACCTATTTTTTAAAAAAGACACTCCCCCAAACATTAGCACTTCTATTCTTAGAAATGTGTTTTTTGTCTTTTTCTCCTCTAAAAGTTTTTAAAAAATGCTAAAAGAAAAAGATCTGTGTTATTGTTACCTTCTTTATGGAGAGAAGAATGTTCTCTGTACTTTAAGTCACTGCTGCTGGAGTTAATAGACATCAAGATTTGGGTTAGTGCAGCAAAAGAACTTCGTGCAACTCCATCCTTCATCAGCTCCGTGTTAATGCACTTTTTTGGTCATGCCCCGTGGCATGTGGCACCTTAGTTCCCTGACCAGGGACTGAACCCACGCCCCCTGCATTGGAAGCACCGAGTCATAACCACTGGACCACAGGGAAGTGCCCATCAGCTCTGTGAATGGGAGCAAGCCTGTCTTGTCCCCGAGCAACCAGCTGCACCTGTGAGATGACCAATATGAGTGATTCAGTGATTTTCAAACTGAGTTTTTAGCATCGGAACCCTTTCTTTCTGCAAAATTTCCAACTTATCCCCTGATAAATCTCAGCAGTTCCCTCTCCCCTGTGATGGCCTGGAATGCCCCCATCAAAGATAAGATTTCTTCTAGTGATAAAATCCCTTGGCTTCCCTAGTGGCTCAGATGGTAAAGAATCTGCCTGAAATGCAGCAGACTTAGGCTGGGAATTCCTGGGTTGGGAAGACTCCCTGGAGAAGGGAATGGCAACCTACTCCAGTGTCCTTGCTTGGAAAATCCCATGGACAGAGGAGCCTGGCAGGCTACAGTCCATGGGGTTGCAAAGAGTTGGACACCACTGAGTGACTTTCGCTTTCACCTTTCCACAAATAAACCGAGGGGAATTGAAAACCATGGGCTAACTTCAGAAAAGTCCGTGCCTGAGGAATAGGACCTCGTGTGCTCTGTGAGTCTTTTCCTGTAGGTCTGTTACTTGAAGAGTAGGGTGGGAGTCAAGTCCCTAAGCCCGTGGTTCTGAAACATTAGCGTGCCTCGGAGTCACCTGGAGGCTTTCCACCTGCAGGGTCTCAGGTGGACTCCAGAGCTGCGGTTCTGCCAGTTCCTGGTGCTGCTGCTCCAGGGCGCTCGCACTATCCCGGGGAGAGTGGGAACCTGACAGGCATCGTTTCTCTCCGTGTTCTTTTCTTTCACTTTAATTGAGCAGATGTGTGTCCGGCCCCAGGTGTGTGTGTAAGGCCCTGTGCTGGGGGCTGAGCATGGAGGAGGCAGAGGTAACAAAGAGCAATCAGAGATGGTTCCCATCTTGGCTTTATTTGTGATGCAGAAGGCTGGGTTCTGTACCTGCTTCTGACATTAGAGCAGGTTATTATGCAAATGAAAGGCCACTGCTTATTGTGTGCAAATAAGCTTTCTGGTGCTGTTGAACCCAAGGCTTCACACATGGAACATTCTCCTAAATATGTTAGATAAATGAAAACAACATAGTTAATGGAGAGCAAGACAAATTTAAATGGGCCCTTGTTCATTTTTAAAGAAAAAATTAATTAATTTTTGGCTGTGCTGGGTCTTCATTGTGGCTCACGGGCTCAGTAGTTGCGGCTCGAGGGCCCTCGTTCATCTGACATTGGGAGGGAAGTGGATGTTAATGACTAAGTGAGAGAAGGGAGCCTGTATTATTGTTGTTGTTCAGATGCTAGGTTGTGCCTGACTCTTTGCGACCCCATGAACTGCAGCATGCCTGGCTTCCCCTGTCCTTCACTATCTCCCAGAGTTTGCTCAAACTCATGTCTGTTGAGTATGTGAAAAGTGTGAAAGTGAAAGTTGCTCAGTTGTGTCCAACTCTTTGGCAACCCCATGGACTGTAGCCCACCAGGCTCCCCTGTCCATGGAATTCTCCAGCCCAGAAGCTGGAGAGGGTAGCCTCTCCCTTTTCCAGAGGATCTTCCCGACCCAGGAATTGAACTGGGGTCTCCTGCATTGCAGGTGAATTCTTTACCAGTTGAATGAGTTGATGATACCATCCAACCATCTCATCCTCTGTCGCCCACTTCTCTTCCTGTCCTCAATCTTTCCCAGCATCAGGGGCTTTTCCAGTGAGTTGGCTCTTCACATCAGGTGGCCAATGTTTTAGAGCTTCAGCACCAGTCCTTCCAATGAATATTCAGGGTTGATTTCCTTTAGAAATGACTGCTACTAGATTCTCCATATATGTTATTTTTCCCTCTAACAACCCTGGGAGATGTTACTATTTTATAGATGGGGAAACTGAAGCTTAGAGTTTAAGAACTTGCCCACAGGTTAGCAATGTAAATCCAGCTGGTAAGAGACCAACCTAGGCAAAAACTCCATGCCAGTGTATTCCCCAGACCTGTGCTCTTTCTTGGAGCAGTGGTCCAGAAGCTGGGATTTTTTTGGGCATCAACCAATAAAATTTATTTAGTGTATCATTTGGCAAGGTTACTGATATCATGAACAACTTAAATTATTGGTTTTCAATTGGTTTCTACAAAGAGAAAAATTACATCAAAATCAATATGACTTTTAACATGAATTAACTCAAAAAATGTCAGAGGTGAACCTTACTCTTTCATGAAGAAAATGAAATGGCATAGTTTAGCGTTTCCTTCTTCTCAGCTTTCACCAAGTGCTGACATCAGGTACCATTTAGGTCAGTTTCTTATTTGAGTACGAGGTGTTATGTGCTGTGCTCAGTTGCTCAGTCATGCCGACTCTTTGTGACCCCATGGACTATAGCCCGCCACGCTCCCCTGTGGGGATTCTCCAGGCAAGAACACTGGAGTGGGTTGCTATGCCCTCCTCCAGGGGATCTTTCCGACCCAGAGATCGAACCCAGGTCTCCTGCATTGCAGGCGGATGTTTTACTGTCTGAGCCAGCAGGGAAGCCCATGAGGTGTTTCTGATTTTCTATAAATTAAGAGTTTTTAAAAAGCAGAAGCTGGGATCATTTAATAAATACAGACCTCTGGGCCAGAGTTAGCATCTCTGGAGTTGAGAAGCAGACATCTGTTTTTAAAGCAAAACAAACCTCTCATTTTTAAAAAAGTCAGTTACCAAGTAGGGATTCAGATACTTTCAGAGAGCGGTTGTTTCTTGATTTTTATTTCTGTTCACATTTGGATAGCTGTCAAAATCAAAGACCCCAAAATGATTTAATCTGATTCTTTTTTTTGGTGTCCATATTTGTGTTGGAGTTAGTGTATATCTAAAAGTCTTGAGAAAAGCTCTCATTTCTTCTGCATGTGGAGAAGTTTAGTTCAGTGAACAGTTGGTGGAAGGGCTGCTGTAGGGCTGGGGAGCGAGGGAGGCACAGGGTCCTCTGTGAAGCAACAGTGGCTGCTCAGCTGTAAGTCAGTTTCTGTGTAGAAATGGGGGCTCAGTGTTGGCTAGGTCTTCTGATTTCTCAAGAGAAACCAGAAATCTCGATTTTTATGGGAAGACTCCCAAATTTATAAAGTTGGTAGGAATTGAATATTAAAATACAAAATTTCAAGGGTCAGGCAGAACCCACATAAGGCTTGGATTCAGACTCTGATGCTCGGTTTTGATATCTCATCTCCTGTGAGGTTTCAGTGATGGCAGACAGTGTGTTCTGAGTGTTTGCATTTTATTCTAGACCAAATGTGAAGAGTACTGGCCCTCCAAGCAGGCTCAGGATTACGGGGACATAACTGTGGCAATGACGTCTGAAATTGTTCTTCCAGAATGGACCGTCAGAGACTTCACAGTGAAAAATGTAAGTAAGAAGTCAAGATGCATAGATCTCATATAAAATTAGTATAAATTACTTTTGGGGTGACACTTTTAGATTGATATTGATATAAATCATTTTTTTTTATGCATCAGGAAAATATTTTCGCTTTCTTCTTTATAGAATGTAACAATCTGTATCTGCATATACTCTAATGGAACCTGTTGGCTTTGCTTGCTTGAGAGTTTCATAAATTATTCTTAAATGAATCTTAGGAGCATGGCTCAGCATCTTTAACTTCTTTTCTTCCCCTTCCAGGTGACCTGCTTATAGAGTTTTTCTTACAGATCAAGGCCCTTTTGGATTGTTTGGTTGGAAATTTGACATTAGGAGTGTCCATTTGCTGTTGAACTAATTTATAATGACAGATACGTTAATAGGAGTTCAGGACTTATCCATATGGCCTCCTTTCCCCTCAAAAGTTATGAAAACAAATGCAATTAAATTGTGTAGGCATTCTAAGAAGTCAGTATATGTCCTTTTTATTCTAAAACGGTATTTAAAAATTGAATCACTGTCATGGGTGACTCTGATACCTTTTGATGGCTGTGTAAATCGGTATAGCCCTCTATAGTTTATATCAAAGGCATAAAAATATCTGTTCCCCTTTGATCTGCTGGTTTCAAGCTTGAGGATCTGTCCTAGAGAAATAATCTGAGATCTAGGAGAAGCATTCTTCTTCTTTTTTTAAACATTTATTTATTTATGCGGCTGCACTGGGTCTGAGTTGCGGAATGCGGGATCTAGTTCCCTGACCAGGGGTCGAAACCCAGGCCCACTGCATTGGAAGCATGCAGTCTTAGCCACTGAAACACCAGGGAGTCCCTGATATATATATATATATTAAAAAAGAAAATAAATATGCTTCAAAGGGTAGTTGTCATTGAGCAAATGCCTGCCGTCCAGGTGTAGTGCACACAGATGAGGTCAGTCCCCAGGTGTAGGCATAGTAGGTATAGTTGACTCAGGAATGGAAATGGTTCAGCCAGGGGAGAGTTCTGATAATTAAAGGTATGTGCTTTGGTCCACTGTAGGAAGGCAGTCTGTGTCATAAGTAACTCTGTTATAATGAGCTTCACTTTCTATTGTCTATCTGAAGTTGAAATAGATGTCTTTTTTGGGAGAGAGTCCTTTTTCAAACCCCTACAGTTCTAAATATTTACTTGATGCTTGCTGTTTGCTTATCACTTTATTAAATTCTTTGGAAGGTGAAAATTGCTCAGTCATGTCCAACTCTTGGCAACCCCATGGACTATACAGTCCATAGAATTCTCCAAGCCAGAATACTGGAGTGGGTAGCTTTCCCTTTCTCCAGAGGATCTTCCCAAGCCAGGGATTGAATCCAGGTCTCCCACATTGCAAGTGGATTCTTTACAACATCTAAGCCACAGGGGAAGCCCAAGAATACTGGAGTGGGTAGCCTATCCCTTCTCCAGTGGATCTTCCTGACTCAGGAATTGAACCAGGGTCTCCTGCATTGCAGGCAGATTCTTTACCAACTGAGCTATCAGGGAAGCCAAAATTCTTTGGAAGACATGTGAATTATGAGATAGTTCATGCCCTGAAGGCACTGGTTATCATAGTTACATTTGCATAAATTTATTTCTGGCTGGTGACATTCCCCCTTGGGCTCAGGGATGGGGGTTTATGAAGCTCTGGGGAGGTGTAGGTATAAGAATGTGAGTGCACTATTGGCAGGGGACTGTGGAAAAAGGGAAGATTCTGAACTCAAAACTGAAGGATACGAGATTTCTGCCTCTGAGCTGAGTGTCAGAGACTGTCACTTCACAACTGGGAAAGTTTGTTTCCCCTTCTTGAAAGGGAGATAATAAGCCCTCCTGCTTGGCGTGTTGTATGGATTTGAAGTCCGTGCAAGCACTTTATTAGCTATTTTACCAACGTACAATTCTACTTTGTAGTCATAACCATGTCTGAGCTGCTTTTCAGCTGTACCATGCAGTACAAGGCTGCTTCAGGTATGGCTTGATCTAGCTCACCTTTCTCTCTGGCTCTAACCTTGTTGCTTGGGTTTTAGACTCCGACAAGTGAGAGTCACCCTCTGCGTCAGTTCCATTTCACCTCCTGGCCTGACCACGGTGTTCCTGACACCACCGATCTCCTCATCAACTTCCGCTACCTTGTCCGTGACTACATGAAGCAGAGTCCTCCTGAGTCGCCGATACTGGTGCACTGCAGGTATGCATATGTGACAGATTTCAAAAGTAATCATAAATATGGACACTTCTGAAAAAAGAAAAAAGCCTGAGAGGGGATGCAGTAGGTATTTATGAATTCAAGAAGGTTTGGATATGGGACAATGGATTTATTCCCTCAACCTTGAGACTTTAGAACAGGGGTTGGCAAACGATAGCCTATGGGTCAGATTTGGTCAGCTAACTGTATTTTAAAAAACATTGTAACGCATTTTATTTCTTATTTATAATATTTCCCTTTGAGATATTTCAACCTTACAAAAATGCAGAAAATAATTTAACAAAGCTCAGCATGACACCATATATGTTTCTTTTTGTTAATAATGCATTACAGGTATAATTAAAGTCTCTACTTACTAGCCTCCTATCCCATTCTCCTTCTTACACAGGTGAACATTTGGTCCTAAAGTTGCTCTGTATTATTCCCTTGCATGCTTTTATGTTTTATTGCAGGTGTAGGTAACTCTATTGTTTTATATAGCTTTAAACTTTTACTAGATTTTATAATGTATAAATCAGTCTGCATCCTGTTTTCTTTAGCATTTTGGTTTGCTGTTTAACGGTATTGAGATACATAATTCTAGTTCATTTTATTTACTTAAAAATATGTTTTCCAGATACAAAAACTGTCTGTAAATAAATGAATACAACCTGATAAGTTTGGAGATGAGTATACGTCCATGAAGCCATCACCACAATCTATTTGGCTGCCTGTTTTCATCAGTAAAGTTTTGTTGAAATACAGCCATGTCCCTTTGGTTACACAGTGTCTATGGTTACTTTCTGGAGAAGGCAATGGCAACCCACTCCAGTATTCTTGCCTGGAGAATCCCAGGGACAGAGGAGCCTGGTGGGCTGCCATCTATGGGGTCGCACAGAGTCGGACATGACTGAAGCGACTTAGCATTAGCATGGTTCCTTTCACACTGCGGTGGCAGGACGAGTCTGCGAAGCTGATGATGTTTTACTTTCTGGTCCTTAAGAGAAAACTTTGCCACCCCCTCCTGCAGAACAACAGTAGATTAGCTTTGGAGCTAAAGGAATTGATTTTGGGACAGAAGTTGGGTGGGACTTCGTTACCCTTTGAGAGTAATAGATTGAAATGGATGAAACTTGCCATCTTAGATACAGTGGCAACTTCGATGGGACTGAGATTAAAGACCTCTAACAAGGTGTTTTATTTGTGGCATCTGATTTGAAAGTAACTTTAGGACTTGGGTCCCAGTTCCAAGCTAGTACAGTCAGACTTGCTGAGGTTTTAATTAAGCCAGTGGCTAATGGTCCTGGCCTTGACCCTCAAAGCCTGATAGCTGGGGAGGGCAGGATACATGTACAAATGGGGAAGTGGGAGCTTTACAGCAGAGGCGACCCATGCTTGGTGGTGCTAGTGGCTAAGAACCTGCCTTCCAACGCAGGAGATAGAGCAGTCTCAGGTTCAGTCCTTGGGTCAGGAAGATTCCCTGGAGGAGGGCGTGGCAAGCCACTCCAGTATTCTTGCCTGGAGAATACCATGGACAGAGGAGCCTGGTGGGCTACAGTCCCTGGATCACAAAGAGTCGGACACGACTGGAGTGACTTAGCACACTCAGCCCGCGCTGACCTGCTCCTTTCCCCTTTTTTTCAGTGCTGGGGTGGGAAGGACGGGCACTTTCATTGCCATCGATCGTCTTATCTATCAGATAGAGAATGAGAACACTGTGGACGTGTACGGCATCGTGTATGACCTTCGCATTCACAGGCCTTTAATGGTGCAAACAGAGGTGAGGCCAGTGTCTGTGTTTGACAATTCTCCCTTCCTGTCCGTGTTTTTTTTTTTTTTTAAATTTAAATTTTATTTATTTATTTAAGTTGGAGTATAATTGTTTTACAGTGTAAGTTTCTGGTGTACGATAATGTGAATCAGCTCTATGTATTCCCTGAAATGTTCCAGATAAGCAGCATGCTCAAGGCGTATTCTCAACAAGGGAATTGGGAAATAGCCCTCCTCAAAGCTGTCAGGGTGAAGGGATCCTGACCAGGATAGAGCAGAATCTTAATCTGGAGTCAGGCCGTCAGCCTGAACCAGTTTAGAACTCTGTGAAGAGGTGCTGTGTTTCTGAGTCCAGCAGAGAATGTTCTAGAGGCCTCGGGTACATTGTGTGCTGTGGGGTGAGCAGGTGGCTGGAGTGGGAAGAGTGGAGTCGCCTCCTGTGTTGGTTGGCAGAGAGATCTTCTTTTTTCTGCTCTAATTATATGGAGTCATAGTTCTTCATCTTTTAGATTTTGGGAAGCACGGAAATCTTATGCCTGTTTACAGATGTTCTCATCCCTTTTTAAAATATTTTGAAAATCGCATAAATTTGTTCATATCAAAAAACTTAGTGCAGAATTATATAGAGGACATATTTCTCTTTTGCCTTTTCATTTCCAATTCCGTGCCCTAGAGGCAGGTAGTGTTTACGGTTTGCACAGCTCCAGTACTTTGGCCAGCTGATGCGAAGAGCTGACGCACTGGGAAAGACCCTGATGCTGGGAAAGATTGAAGGTGGGAGGAGAAGGGGACGGCACAGGATGAGATGGCTGGATGGCATCACTAACTCAGTGGACATGAGTTTGAGCAAACTCTGGGAGATGGTGGAGAGAAGCCTGGGGTGTGCAGTCCATGGGGGTGCAAAGTGTTAGCGTGACTTAGCAACGGAACAACAGCAACAATATGTCTTTATAGGCTTCTTTATGCACATCTGTTAAAAAAAAAAACATGCATTGTGTACAGACATGGAGCGTATTTAATTTTTTTGAGAAGAATTTATAATTACCTTTTTTTTTTTGCCTTTTAGTGACTTGGTTATTTCATTTAGTATAATGTCCTCAAGTTCATTCATGTTTTAGCGTATTGCAGATGTTCCTTCCTAGAGAATGTTTGAAAAATTGGAAACTATTTTGTATATAATGCTGTCCTATGATTTTTTTCCCTCTTAAAGTTTGTGGATGTCTTTCAGCAAACACCTCTTCTTCTTTTTAATGGCTACCTGCAGATTTTGACGTGCTTGTCTGAAGGGTGGGGATCCTGATCATAACCCCAATCTCTACATGCTCCCGCCCAAAGGATAGGAGCCCCCAACTCAACCCTGATCAGCCACCTTGATTTCACCCCTTTCATTGAGAATCACAGTTTACTGCTTATTCTTCACATCCTCCGTAGCAACTGTTGGGCATTTTGGTGGCTGAATATGCACGTGCCTTAGCTCCTCCACATATTGTCTTTGCCCTTCCTTAAGATTCTGGTACTTCTTGAGGAGCCGAGCTGTGTGTGGGGTGCACCCCTCTGGTTGATACTCATTAGTGACGAGAGCCTTGCCACCTCTAGTTTGATTTCCCCGCTCTGTAATTACTCCTTGACCACGTGAACTTGGAGTGCTCGCTTGCGGGGTGGTGAGTGGGGTTGGAGGGTGGAAATCTGAGAAAACCTTGGGCGCTAATCTTCGGTGCTCTTTCTTTTTCTAACAGGACCAGTATGTTTTCCTCAATCAGTGTGTTTTGGATATTATCAGATCCCAGAAGGACTCGAAAGTGGATCTTATCTACCAGAACACAACTGCAATGACAATCTATGAGAACCTTGCGCCCATAACCACGTTTGGAAAGACAAACGGTTACATCGCCTAATTCCAAAGGAAAACCTTTCTGGAGTTAACCAGACCGTCATACCCACAGCAGAGGAAAGTGCCCTGATGTTGACATGTTTTTAGATGTCTAATATCCTAATTCTTCGTTCTGTTTTGTTAGAACTAATTTGAGAGTGTGAAGCTGCACGTGTAAAGCATGACAGATGAGAGGCTGGGGCTATCAGGGGCTGTGGATGGCGGGTGAGCAAATCAACTACATTCCTGATTACCAATGGGATGAGTTCACTTTTTTTTTTTTTTTCTTTTGAGAATTACAAAATACCAGGAAAAGTGAGCTATGATTTTTTTTTTTTCCTTTTACAAGACATTCTTTTTTAAAAAGACTATTTTATATGATTCACACTCTAAAGCCAGGATTGTGTTGGGTTGAATATATTTTAAGTAACAGAGGTCTATTTTTACCTACTGTATCTTGGAATCTAGCTGATGGAAAATACATAGTTGTGGATGATTGTCACGTAGGAGGGGTATGTGGTACCTCTTCGGCCTGTGTTTTCTATCTGAACATGTGCCTTTTCTGAATTATGCTTCCGCAGGCAAAACTCAGTAGAGATCTCTATTTTTGTACTGAATCTCATAATTGGACTATGTGGAATATTTAAGCAGTAGTTTAGTCTTGGAGGTTCAGCCTTCTCGGTAACATTCCTGTTCTCATTTGATTAGAGAAGATCTCACCTCCACCCCCACTTCCCCGGCTCCTGTTTTGTGCTCTATCCTTTCGCTCCTTTTCCCCTCCTGTTTTTCCCCAAAGACGTTTCTGATGACCACATTTTCTGCCCACTGGTTGAGCAAGAGTGGAAACTAAATTATCATCTTGAAAATTTTGGGGGTGGGACTCAGGTGAGCAGGGGAACCCTTCAGTGACACAATAATCTTTTATTGTCCCTGTTTTATCTTTTTTCCCCTCATTTCTGTATTTGGTAAGAAGGATTATTTAAAGGTGCAATATGTGACTTAGTGACTCATGATGCTCTAGGTTTTTAGTAACGTTTTACTCAGGTTGGCATTTTATGTGTCTCTGTGTGTCTGTGTATGTGTGTGTTTCTAAAAGTGTGGCAGTCTGTGAACATGTCCGTGTGAAAACGGTGTCAGATGAATCCCTTCTTAAAGTCTACTGGCTTTAGTCTGTACCTGCAGTGACACGTATCCATATCTACTGTATATATATATATACTAAACTCTTAAAACAGTCATTCCTTGGAATTGAGGTGTAAAAAGTTTGAATTTGTATCAAAGATGTAATTATTATTTTTAAAACCTCTTTTTCACTATACTGCTGCTGTAATTACTTTGATTTTTTTAAAAAAAATGTAGATTAATTTTTGTTTATTGTTATTTGGCTTTCAGGTGTGTATCCACCGAGAGTTTCCAAATCTATGTGGATTTATTTTATTGGTACATAATCTGTAAACTTCTCAAGGCATTAATTAACACGAAAGGATTTGTTTCTTGTTTTGTTTTATTTTATATTGTGGCTCAGGTTCTATTCTGAAGATGTATTAAGTTTCTCCTCCAATAAGCAATGAAGTATTCAAGGTCTTATGAAGGATCGATCAGGTCCCTCAAGTCCTGTGGCTGCTTCCCACAGTGATAAATCCTGCTGTCAGTGCAGGACGGTGTGTCCTGTTGGAAATGGGAGTGGGGTCTGCTCTGAGCGCCCCGGTCACCCTGGGCCTGTGGGAGCCCGGCCCCTGGCCCTGCGCCCCGGCCCGCTGGCACTTTGAGCACGGATGGGGCGCTCCGGAGGGGGACCACAGCTTACGGAGAGCCCTTGGGTCGGTGCCGGGCTCGAGGGCCACACGTCTTTTGTCTCCCTTCCCCTCTGAGGTACTGAAAGGAAGAGAGGAGAGGAGATGGCGTTGTGCTTTGGGAGGACCTTCCTTCCCAGATGGGAATTGCACTTTCGGCTGTGCCCTTTGCTCTCTCTGTGGTGGAAAGCAGTTCACTCCGTGTCAGGCCCTTCCAGGGGCGGGCTGGCCAGGCCGGGCCGGGTCCTCTTTGGTCCTGTATCAGGGAAGCCCTGGCATCCTGGGCTGCTGAGTAAAGCTGGGTTTGGGCGATGGCTTCCAAGTCTTTCATGTGGGTCCGCCCCTCGCGTGCCGATCTTGGGGAGCTCCCTGACCTCTTCAGGGGTCCCGGTCCAGGCGGCAGGCCTGGGGTTCCACCCCTTCCCACTCCAGTTTGCAGGAAGCCATGCTGATGGGTGCGAGGTACCGTCAGGCCCCACATAGGCGTGCACCCTGCCGGCGTCACTGCGGCTGCCCTGGAGAAGTCGGGGGAAGGACTTGACTCCAGAAATTCCTTAAAAGATGAAAGCAACAATAATCAGAAACATATGGGTGTAAAAAATGCAAAGACCAGAAACCCTCCTCCCTTCCGCCTGGGATGAGCTTGGGAAATGGGCCGGAGCCTGGTCAGCCTCACTCAGACGTCAGCCCCGGTCCCGGGAGGAAGGCTTGCGGTGGCCAGGTCTGGCTTCCAAATGGGCAGGTCACACGAAGGTCATTCACGAGGCTTCTCCGCATCCTGAAGAGGCCTGGCGACGGGCCAGGGGGCGGGGCGGGGGGTGGTGGTGAGGGTATTTATAGCACAGTGATTGAAAAGGGAAGATTAACGTGTAAATATAGAGGACAGGCGGGCTGAGGGCTGGCCACAGAAGAGAGAAGGTTCTTTTGAGCTCCTGCCCCAAACCGTCCCAGGAACGATGAGCTAAAATCGGAGTTCAGTGGAGTCACGGGGATGGCGTGATGGCCCCTGTTTAGTATTTGACAAGTTCAGAAGTACGCCAGCCAGCGTGGGTTGAGCTAGTTTGAGGGATTTCGGCCTCTAAAATCTTCTTCCAAGAGCAAGCACGTTTTTGTCTGCAAAGTTAAATCTAGTGGTGGTTGGCAGCAGTGTGAAATGAGATGCAGGTCGGTTCCCTGTGGCTACACGACAGCCACCAGCTAGACTTTGGCATACTTGACCACTGGACGTGGCATCACAGAGCCGGAGGCTCCTGGGGCTTGGGCCCGACTATGCAGCTGATTCACGTTTGCTTTTCATCTGGGGGTGAAAAAGCCTGGTTTCCTTTCGAAATGCTTGATTGCACTTGCTGAGCTAAACAAGCCTTGGTGACTGATGTTGATTTGCCTCCAAAGTCCAAGTTCTGAATTTTCAGACTTTGTGTAGCAGTCGAGTATTCAATATACTGTAGCTTTTTATCCCCTCGGGGGCACCTGTGAATAGGATGTGTTGATGTGGACTCTAAAACTGTAATTTTCTTGTAACTATTTTGGAATGATGCATATTTCTAATGTTTGTTATACTTGTACAGAGTATTGCTGTTGGTTGCTTTTTTTCCCCCTCTTTGGTTTGTTTTTTAAGGAAAAACATGGCCTGAAAAAAATTTTTTAAAAAAGACTTATAAATACAAATATAAAAAAATGTCAACATATTATGCCTCTGTTTGCTTGTCTTTCTGCCTCCTTACTTTATATCCACATCATATCATTTACCGAGCAGTTTACTGGCTTCTGTTCAGCTGGGGGATCCTTAACAAAAGCATGTTTCCCTTGGGATTTTTCCACATTTTTTTGGTGTGCTAGGGGCTGCTGTAACAAAGTACAGCACGCTGAGGGGCTTAAACATTAAAAACGGATCATCTCCCAGTCCTGGAGGCTAGATGTCCGAGACTGAGGTGTCGGCAGGTTGGTTTCCTCTGAGGCCACTCTGGCTGGGGGACGACCGTCTTCCACCTGTGTGTTCTAATCTCTTCTTACAAGGACACCAGGCTGGGGATCACAGCCCATGCTAATGACCTCAGATGACCTGAGTTACCTCTGGAGACTCTTATCTCCAAATATAGTTGCATTGGGAGGCACTGGAGGTTAGGATCTTAGCATATAAACTTTGGGGGCACATAAGTCAGCCCAAAGGGCTTCCCTGGTGGCTCAGTGGTTAAGAATCCACCTGCCATGCGGGAGATGTGGGTTCAGTCTCTGGGTCGGGAAGATCCCCCGGAGGAGGAAATGGCAACACACTCCAGTATTCTTGCCTGGGAAACCCCATGGAGAGAGGAGTCTGGTGGGCTACAGTCCATGGGGTCACAAAAGAGATGGACCACGACTTAGCAACTAAGCAACAGCAAGAGTCAGCCCAGAACACACACGGACGGTGATGAAGTGGGGCCTGGGGGCGTGAGCGGGCCTCTGAAGTGTGGTGGCGTATTCCCAGAGGGCGGGAGGCAAGGGTCTGCAGGTGGACAGACACCCACTTGGGGGCAGCTCACATGCCTTAGGCAAGCCTCCAGGATCTTTAGAGGCTTTCTGGTTGAGGGATTTGGGGAATCTCAAAATTTCCTGGGGGACGGTAGCAGTTTGGGGGTTTTTTCTTTCATCTCCCTCCCTTATGCCTTGATGCAAACTCTTAAGTAGACTGAGATGATTTTCAGATGCCTCTTGCTCCTCTTTCCTGAAATAAATCAATCCATTCAGCAGTATTGAGCACCTACTGTCCACCAGCAATTATACCTCAGTGGCTGACAGTTCAACTGTGAACAAAAGAGAAATCACTGCCCTCGTGGAAAGTGAAAGTCACTCAGTCATGTCCAGACTCTTCGCAACCCCGTGGGTATACAGTCCATGGAATTCTCCAGGTCAGAATACTGGAGTGGGTAGCCATTCCCTTCTCCAAGGGATCTTCCCAACCCAGGGATCGAGCCCAGGTCTCCAGCACTGCAAGCAGATTCTTTACCAGCAAAGTGAGAGGAGGTGGACAAACGTATGTAAATTAAATCCTTAGTATGTTAGAATCTAGCAGATGATGAACATGTGGAGAAAAATAGTGTCTCACACCCGGATGCACGAGCTCATTTTCACTGTGGCAGCGCAGCCACAGTGTGTCAAGGAGGAAGGGCCGCTACCCGCTCATCAGTCAACCCCTGCTTCAAGCCTGTCAGGAAGATAAAGGTGAACCCTGCATCAGTCCTGCCTGGAAGAAGTGGACAGTCCAGAGGGCCAGGGGCACCAGCGGTGCAAATGCGAAATGAACCCGAAAAATACCAGAAGCGATTACAGGAGCAGGGGACAGAAATCCCAGGAGTGTGAGAGGGGATGGCAGGTGAGCTGAATCCTGAGCAGGATTTTAGGAGGGGGATACAAGGCAGGAGGCAGAGGGTGAATGTGCCCGCGTGGAGGCTGGTGAGACGTGAGCTTGCAGGGAGGGTGGGGTAAGGTGAGGTGAGGTGCTGGCTGATGACCCTGGCAGGGAAGAACCCTGGGATTATAAGCCTGGTTGACAAAAATGGCCTCACCTTTAAGATGCTGACCAGTCCTGTGTGTGTGTATGTACACATATAAGTTAACTTACTGAGACATATGGGCTTCCCAGGTGGCTCAGACGGTAAAGAATCTGCCTGCAGTGTGGGACACCTGGGTTCGATCCCTGGGTTGAGAAGATCCCCTGGAGAAGGGAATGGCAACCCATTCCAGAATTCTTGCCTGGAGAATCCCATGCATGGAGGAGTTTGGCAGGCTTCAGCCCAGGTTGCAAAGGATTGGGCACGACTAAACGACTAACAGAAACACACACATGCACACGCACACACACACACACACACACGCACGCACGCACACACACTATTTTGTCTTCACTATTTTCTCTGCATGGAAAGTGCATGGTGATCACAGAGGTGAGTAGCCACAGTAGGGTGGATGCAGGGGCACGCAAGACTCTTGGCTGGCTAGTGGGAGTGAACGGTGTGCTTTCCCACACAGAACAGACCACGCTGGAGCACATTAGCTGGAGCCTCCAGGTCCCACGAGGCCCTCTGTGGTCTTCGCTGTTGGCAGAGCAGGCAGGGGTCCTAGCAGGCCTTTTGTTTGCTTTGCTGATCGCACCCCCTCAATCCTTTTCTCTCTCCCCATTTCACTTTCTCTATTTCTCATCCTCCTCGCCTGTGCCAGCCATCTGGAGATAACAGCTAAATGCTGGCCTGCTTGCCAAGTCAAAATAATACTGAGAGTTCCAGCACATTCCTGAGTTGTTTGTTTGAAATACTGGGTGAAATCAGGTCAGTTTTCCAGGCATGGATTCCTGTAGTATGTCCAGGTCTGCCCGAAGTCTGTTGCTGATTAGGCAGAGAGCACAGATCTGGAGCATATGACAATGTAATTGTTCCAGATGTGATTACTAGCCTCAGTGAGGATAGAAAATCTTTTGCTTTTAAAAAGAGACTTCCAGATGTACGGTGGTAAGAAGGACGTTGCGGGTCCAAAGTTCAGAGGCCTGATCGCAGAGTTCCCTGTGCTACGTGCTCCATCCTTGGTTATCCGTTTTCAGTGCAGCAGTGTGCACTCGTCAGGGGGACTTCCAACTTGACTCAGCGGTAAGGAATCTGCCTGCCAGTTTCTGAGACACAAGAGATGAGAGTTTGATCCCTGGGTCTGGATGATGCCCTGGAGGAGGAAATGGCAACCCACTCCACTATTCTTGTCTGGAAAATCCCATGGACAGAGGAACCTGGTGGGCTATGTATATATAGTCCATGGGGTTGCAAAGAGACATGACTGAGCACACACTCACACCCACCCACTCTCTCTCTCTCTCTCTCTCACACACACACACACACATACACCCACACACCCACACAAACACGTCAATACCAAACTCCCTAACTATCCCTCCTCTGAAATGCTTACTCTCTGGTAACCATCAATTTGTTCTCTTAAAAAAAGATGGGAAGCAGTAGGTGGCAGAGAGCTGAAGTTTGCCTGGGGAGTTTGGAGAGCAACATCTGTGGCTTGTTGAGTCCACAGCCTCGAGGGCCTGAGTGGATGTGGGCCTGGGTGGGCGTCTTCTTGTTAAATCCGAAGCGGTCTAGAGACTCAGTTTCTTCGGAGGGCATCGTCCTGTGTGTATTTTGAATCCATCCGCATGTCTTGAATGGTCCCCTGACCGTTACCCCTTCAACTGGGAAGCTTCCAGGGCCTGCCTTCATGTCCCAGCAGAGAGGGGCCTTGAGGGTTAGATCAGAAAGAAGGACGGAGGAGTGTGGTGACGGGTGACGCTGTGACGTGCCGAGACACTCAGCGTATTGCCTAGGACATCTGAAACACCAGGTAGGTGCAGCTGTTTTTTTTAATCAACTTAAATTTGTTTTGATCAAGTATTGTGGGCTGGCAGTGGGCCCTTGGTATGTACCTTTGCGGGGGCAAAAAAAAAGGCATGATCACTGCCCTTGTGGAATTTAAGGGCCTACAGAGAGGCAGGAAGTGAAGAAGGAACTGGAGACGTATCTGTTGATCCCTTCCAGCTGGAATGAGAGAGCAAGCCCCGAGGGAGTGGGCAGGGGGCAGCCTGGGACAAACTCTGCGGCAGGAGTGGGTTTGGCATTTGAAGAGCAGTGCAGTCTTTGGGGCGTTGCTGGTAAAGGAGCTAAGGCACGATATGAAGCCAGAGAGGTAGTCAGGGCCATCGAGTGGAGCTCCGTGAGCCGAGGTCCGGAGAGGGGAAGTTAGCCTACGAGCCCCGGGAGGCCCTCAGAGTTTCCAGAGCAGAGAGTCCTGACACGCTGGCCCCTGCATGGAGCTCGGCTGCCGGGAGCCTGGAAGCAGGGAAGCCTGTTGGAGCCGCTGGTTTAGCAATGGTTTTGGAAACAGATGAGTCTATAGCCCATGAGGCCTTCCCTTGTGGCTCAGACGGTAAAGAATCCACCTGCAGTGAGGGGGATGTGGGTTCGATCCCTGGGTTGGGAAGATCCCCTGGAGAAGGGAATGGCTGCCCACTCCAGGATTCTTGCCTGGAGACCCCCAGGGACGGGGGAGCCTGGCGGCGTGCAGTCCAGGTGGTTGCAATAGTCGGTTATGACTGACTTTCACTTTGACTTCACAGCCCTTGCGGAGGAGCTAAATGTGCTTGACTTTAAAGGCGAAACTGCTAACCTTTTGTCCTGTTCGGCTGCTGCTCTTCTGCGTTCTCTCACTTCTCTGATTGCATGCACCCTGTTTCTGGCTGTGTTGGGTCTTACTGCTGCGTGGAGGCTTTCTCTAGCTGCGGTGATCGGGGGTGCTCTCCTGAGTGCAGCGTGGGCCCTCGGGTGCAGGGGCTTCAGTGGTTGGAGCCCCCGGGCTCTGTGGTTGTGGCATCTGGGTTTAGCTGCTCCATGGTGTGTGGGATCTTCCCAGACCAGGGACGGAACCCGGATCCCCTGCCTTGGCAGGAGGATTCTTAACCACTGGGCCACCGTGGAAGTCCCTAAGTTTATTCTTCGGCTAAAATTTTTCTGCAGACGAGGCAGGCAGAGGACATGGTGGGGAGGGTGGGGGAGGTCTGTCCTGGGAAGGGCCCAGAGGGTCCAGCTCGGTTACAATGGGAAATAAAAATCAAGTGATCACCTGGGCTCTTATAACATGTCAAGCTGAAGTGAGAAAAGCAATTTATAGAAGTATAAGAAAATAATTCCAGGAAGCGGTTAGGTAAGCACATAAGGAGACAAGAAAGACAACACCACAGTGGAGTAATGGTGGGGTTATAATTTTTTTAAAAATGTGTTTATTTTTGGCTGTGCTGGTCTTCATTGCCCTGAGGACCCTTCTCTAGGTGCGGTGAGCGGGGCCTGCTCTCTAGCTGCAGGGAGCAGGCTTCTCATCTCAGCGGCCTCTCCTGTGCAGAGCCCAGGCTGTAGGGCCAGGTTGCTCAGTGTTGAGGTTCCCGGGCTCTAGAGTGCAGGCTCTGTATTTGGGACACATGGTCTTAGTTGCTCCGTGGCCTGTGGGATCTTCCCAGACAGGGATTGAACCCATGTCCTCTGCATTGGTGGGCGGATTCTATACCACTGAGCCTCCAGGGAAGCTCCCATTGGTGGGGGGTTATGAGTGGCTTTTATTTTTACTTTCCTAAATTTTATAATTTTCCCCAGAGTATGGAGTTCTTGTTGAGACTAATTTAAAACTTTAGCATTTTTTCTTCTTGACTCAGAAAAGTAAGCTATAACATATTTCAAGATATATTTGTCCAAATTTACCAAGTTCTTCAAAATGAGTGTGAATCCAAGGCTTTTTTGAGTACCTCCAGTTGCAAGGAGTTTGTTAAAAAGTGAAAGTTAAATGTACGGTATTAGATTCTGAGCTGTTAAGCTGGAGGGAACGGGGCCCACGTTCTTGCTCCTGGTTGAGTGTGTGTCTCCCAGGGTGGAGGGCCTGGTGGGCTCCTGGGGGGCAGGGGGAGGAGACGGGGGAAAGGAGGATGAGCCCTGCTCCTCAAAGTTCTTACAGCTCTCCCACCCCATCTGGGGTTCCACAGCTCCCTTCCTAGATGGTCCCTGTGCCCTCGGAAGAAAAACAGGAGGGCCTAGGCGTTACCCTATAAATGGTGTGTGTGCTCAGTCATCGTGTTCAACTCTTTGCTCCTCTGTCCACCCAATTGCTATTTCCTACACCAGGGGATCTTCCCGACCTAGGGGTTTCCCAGCATCTGTAGACACAGCCTGACTGACTTTCTTGCAGGCAGGTGAGGCCCGGCAGCGATTTTGCATATCGCCACTAGATGGCGCCAAAGGACTGAGCTGAGAAAGCAATTCAGGTTGTCAGCCGGCAACGGAGGAAAACAGGTTTGCAAAAAAGGAAGTCGGAGAGCGGGCTGGCTTTGAAGTGAGCACGCGTCTTATCGTCCCCGAGGCTGTGCAAGCACCTACCACCTTGCTGGGAGGTAGGGGTGGAGGTGGAGGAGCTGGAGTCAGGGCCAGGAATTTCTGGTGCTCAGTAGCAGTCACCACTCTCCTGGACAGGGCCCGAGGTGTGGGAGCAGGAACCCTGAGGATCAGGTCTGAGCTGTTGGTGGATCCCTTCCAGGCGAGTGCGCCTTCCTCGGCCGCGCACTTCCTCCTAGTCGGAACAGAACCAGGAGCAGGAGCGGCTGCCCTGGCCTCCCTGTGTGGGTGGGGTGCGCACTGGGGCAGCACTGGGAACCCAGTCAGAGCCCCAGGCGGTTTTCAGCCTCTCTCTGCGCTCTTCCCGGGAATAAGCAAGCATACGTGCACAGTCTTCACAAGTGAAGTCACGCTCTTCCCAAGTGGAGGCTTGGTTACCTTTAGCCCTCCTGTATGTCTCTGGTTTTAGAACCAGCTAAGGGGACCCTTGACTTCCCTGGTGGTTCCGACGGTAAAGCGTCTGTCTACAATGTCGGAGACCTGGGTTCGATCCCTGGGTCGGGAAGTTCCCTGGAGATGGAAATAGCAACCCACTCCAGTACTCTTGCCTAGAAAATCCCATGGACGGAGGAGCCTGGTGTCCATGGGGTTGCAAAGAGTCGGACACTACTGAGCGACTTCCCTTCACTAAGGGGACTCCTAACAGGGAAGAGCAAAACCCAGCTCCGCGCTGGATCTGTTTCTCTCACTTTAACCTTGGCTTTTCATTGCTTTTGTTATTACAATCAGTAACAGGATGTTGTCTATAGCTGTGGCGCCCCACTCCAGTACTCTTGCCTGGAAAATCCCATAGCGGAGGAGCCTGGTGGGCTGCAGTCCATGGGGTCCCTTTCACTTTTCACATTCATGCATTGGAGAAGGAAATGGCAACCCACTTCAGTGTTCTTGCCTGGAGAACCCCAGGGACGGGGGAGCCTGGTGGGCTGCCGTCTGTGGGGCCACACAGAGTCGGACACGGCTGAAGTGACAGCAGCAGCAGCAGTTCAGTCGCTCAGTCGTGTCTGACTCTTTGCGACCCCATGGACTGCAGCACGCCAGGCCTCCCTGTCCATCACCAACTTCCGGAGTTTACTCAAACTCATGTCCATTGAGTCGGTGATGCCATCCAACCATCTCGTCCTCTGTCGTCCCCTTCTCCTCCTGCCTTCAATCTTTCCAAGCATCAGGGTCTTTTCCAGTGAGTCAGTTCTTTGCATCAGGTGGCCAAAGTATTGGAGTTTCAGCTTCAGCATCAGTCCTTCCAATGAGTATTCAGGACTGATTTCCTTTAGGATGGACTGGTCTATAGCTGTAAGCATATATAATGGCCTGCCTCTGGGAACCTGCCCCTCTGCCAGAATGTCAAACTAAAGTGCCTTTGTTCAACTCTCAGGGAGACCTTCGGACCCTGCCCACCTGTGAATGGCGGCAGGAAAGAGGCAATTAATATATTCCACCCCTGCACCATCCCAGGCTGGCCAAGCCAAGAGATGTTTTGCAAGATTTATTCCCTCTTTGGGCTTCCCAGGTGGCGCTAGTGGTAAAGAATCTGCCTGCCAATGGAGGAGATATAAAGAATTGCAGGTTCAATTCTGGGCCAGGAAGATCCCCTGGAGAAGGAAGTGGCAACCCACTCCAGTGTTCTTGTCTGGACAATCCCTTGGATAGAGGAGCCTTGTGGGCTACAGTCCATGGGGTGGCAAAGAGGTTTTTAGTGACTAAACAACAGCAATGGCCTTTTCACTTCCTGCCCTCCTCCTCCCCTCTCTGTTCTATAAAAGAAACTGGCATCCAGACCCCAGAAGATGTACTCTACGGCACTAGCCTGCCGTCAGACACCAGGCCTCAACGCCTCCTCTCTTGATTACTGGCCTGTCCTGCAGTGAGCAGACTGAGCTTCGATTTGGAAGCAGTATTCCCAGTGTCAGACCCTGGGGGGGGCACCCAGTAGAAATAGTAGCAGACTTTATTTTCTTGGGCTCCAGTCACTGTGAACAGTGGCTGCAAGCCATGAAATTAAAGACACTCGCTCCTTGGGAGGAAAGCTGTGACAAACCTAGACCGTGTATTAAAAAACAGAGACATTACTTTGCCAACAAAGGTCCATAAAATCAAGCTGTGGTCTTTCTAGGAGTCACGTACAGATGTGAGCGTTGGACCATAAAGAAGGCTGAGTGCTGAAGAATTGATGCTTTTAAACGGTGGGGCTGGAGAAGACTTTTGAGAGTCCCTTGGACTGCAAGGAGATCAAACAAGTCAATCCTAAAGGAAATCTACTCTGAATATTCATTGGAAGGACTGATGCTGAGGCCGAAGCTCCAATGCTTTGGCCACCTGATGCAAAGAGCCGATTCATTGGAAAAGACCCTGATGCTGGGAAAGATTGAAGGCAGGAGGAGAAGGGGACGACAGAGGATGAGATGGTTGGATGGCATCACTGACTTTGATGAGTCAGAGTTTGAGCAAACTCTGGGAAATTGTGAAGGACAGGGAAGCCTGGTGTGCTGCAGCTCATGGGGTCTCAAAGAGTTGGAGACAACTTAGCAACTGAACAGCAACCGCTTCTCTCCAGGAGGATCCACGAAACTATGCTAGCCCCTCCTCTTCTGTGTGTGCTCCGCTAAGGCGTGGGTTCTGAGCTGATCACTTCATCTCATCCCCAACTCATTATCAACCTCTCTTTACAGTCTTATAATTATTGTTAATATTCCCTTTTGAAATCTGTGACAAGGTTGGTTGAAAATGTCATTTTGGTAATCAAAGAAGAGATTTGGTGAAAGGAAAATACAGTTTAACTGTTTATTTTCTAGTATCTTTTGGTCTTTATCTTTCAATGATGACCAAAGTTAGATTTCATCAATCTGTGCTTTGTCAAGGGACATAATTTAAAAACAAATAAAAGTTATTGATGATGATGATGATGATAGAAAAAGAAAAGGAACTCAGAAGTTGATGTTCTGAGAAGAGACAGTATCCATCATTATGTGAGAGAGAAAGGACTTCTGCTATTAAGGCAGAGGTGGCCTTGAGCCATTAGTTGGGTAAATAAACAATGTGATTTAATTTGTGAAATGAAAAATGGTGAAATAGATTGAATGGTGAAATTTCACCAGATGGTGAAATAGATTGAATGAGTTAGCTAAACTAGCTGGTTTTATAAGGAATAACTCCCAGATCTCAATGGTTTAATGCCTATGTTACAGTTTAATGTGGCTGGCACTATTCAAGGACGTAGACTGGTACAGGCCTCCCAGCTTTAACCCAAGATTGTCGAGATCATCCAGGGGTCGCCATCCAGCTGGCAGATGAGGGAGAGAACTTAGGCGTCAGTGCGAGGGAAGTTTCTATGGGCCAGGTTTGTGAGTGACATGTACCACTTCATCCACCTTCCATCGGTGGGGAACAGCATTTGACCGGGTACCCTGGAAGAAGAGAGTAGTGGGTCCTGGTGAGCATGTGGGTCCTGTGCCACCGATGTCAGACCAGTGGATAAAGTGCTCAGCACAGTGCCTGGCACCTTGCAGGGATTCCATAAATGGTGGTCTCCTCCCCTCTTCCAGAGCTACCTGTCTGCGGAAGAAGTAGATGGGAAAGAAACGGCTTCTGTTCTGCGTTGGCATGGCAACCCAGCTGCTTCTAAAATGTATGGTTCGTGGACCTAACGGGAGGACTAGGAGATGCTGTGTCCTGGTTGAGGTCCACAGTACACTTACAGGTGTCGGGAACTGTGAGCTCATTAGTGACTTGCACATTCAGTGGGGATGTGCTCTTGAAGCTTCCAACCATGCCTTTAATTACTTACCTGAAGCTCCTGGGGATCTCAAGGAGGGAAAGAAACTTCTTCGTCCTGAAGAACCCCCAAGGGATGGCTTTAATTTGCTCCTTCGCAAACTTTTCCTAACTCTTTGCCTCACCTCCTGAGGGCATAATTAATTGCCTGAAGTTGTCATCATGCCAGAAAACCCAAGTGTGGCCTCCAGAAAGTGGAGGAGTAACTGATCACTGTAGTCACAGAACGGAAAAATAATTGGCTCTTTTTCTTCCCTTGATGATCCTTGTAGCAGCAGAGAACTTTTTCTATTAAATGCGAAGAGGCTAACATCTGAGTTGTGGAGTGTTAGTGGAAACCGCTGAGAATACATGGATTTGATCAACAATTTTCTTTTTTACATTTACATTGTATTACACATATGTTTTTTCAACTTTTAAAAAAGTTTCATAATACATTTTGGAGCTCTTTCAATATCAGTGTATGTAGATATGCTTACCTGTATTAGGCCTAGTTGCCATAGCAAAATATCAGATGGGGTGGCTTAAGCAATGGGAATGTAATTCTCATAGTTCTGGAGACCAGCAGCCCAAGGTTAAGGTGCTGGTGGATTTGGTCCCCTGGTAAGGACATGCTTCCCGGCTTGCAGAGTCTGCCTTCTGGCTGTGTCCTGACATGGCATAGAGAGAGAGAGAGAGGGAGAGAGAGAGAGAGAGAGAACAGGCTCTTCTGCTAATTCCATCATTAAGGTTCTACCCGCATTGCTTCCTCTAACTCTAATTACTTCCCAAAGACTCCATCTCAAGTACCATCACAATAAGGGTTAGAACTTCAACCCATTTGGCAGACACAATTAGTCCATGGGCTTCCCTCATAGCTCAGATGGTAAAGAATCTGCTTGCAATGCAGGAGACCCGGGTTCGATCCCCGGGTTGGGAAGATCCCCTGGAGAAGGAAGTGGCAACCTACTCTAGTATTCTCGCCTGGAGCATCCCATGGACAGAGGAGCCTGGTGGGCTACAGTCCATGGGGTCTCACAGGAGTCAGACGTGACTGAGAGATGAAAGCACCACCACAGTTAGTCCATAGCACCGTTCTTTATTTTCTATTTTCTATTTTATTTATTTATTTTAATTGGAGGCTAATTACTTTACAATATTGTATTGGTTTTGCCATACATCAGCATAAATCTGCCACGGGTATACACATGTTCCCATCCTGAACCCCCTCCCACCTCCCTCCTGGTACCATTCCTCTGTTTTTATTTTAAATTTCAGCTTTGTTGAGGGATTGACAAATGAAATCATGAGGTAACTAAAGTATATGTGGTAGTGATTTGATATATATATATACACATACATTGTAAAAGGACTCCCCCATCTAGTAATGGCACATCCGTCACTCTGCAAACTCACATATTTATCTTTTTTGGTGAGAATATCTAAGGTCTACTCTTTTAGTGAATTTTGATTATACAGTATGGTGTTGGCAACTTTAGTCACCATGCTGTGCATCAAATCCTCTGACCTTATTCATCTTGTAGCTGAAAGTTTGTACCTTTTCACCAACTTTCCCCATTTCTCCCACCCTCCAGTGCCTAGAAACTACTTTTCTACTCTCTTTCTGAGTTTGACCTTTTATTTTGGATTCCGTGTATTAGCCTCTTTATTACTATCATGATGTGCTTTTCCTCTTGTTACATTCTTTTTTAAAGAATCTGTTTATTTATTTGGCTGCGACAGGCCGTAGTTGCAGCATGTGGGCTCGCTCAGCAGTTGCCGTGTGTGGGCGTAGATGCTCGGTGGCATGTGGGATCTTAGGTCCTTGACCAGGGATCGAACCTGAGTCCCTTGCTTCAGAAGGCAGATTCTTAACCACTGGGCCACCAGGGAAGTCCCTCTTATTACATTCTTTGACGAAAAGTCTATTTTTTCCTCATATAAGAGCACCAACTCCTGCTCTCTTTTGGTTTCTATTTGTGTGGAATATCTTTCTTCATTACTTCACTTTCTGTCTATGCCTTAAAGTTGAAGGGGTTATAGGCAGCGTATAGTTGGATCTTATCTTTTTAATTCACTGAGACACTCTGTGTCTTTTGATTGGAGAATTTGTTCATTCACATTTAAAGTAATTGTTAATTGGTATGGACTTACTGGAGAAGGCAATGGCACCCCACTCCAGTACTCTTGCCTGGAAAATCCATGGATGGAGGAGCCTGGTAGGCTGCAGTCCATGGGGTCGCTAAGAGTTGGACACGACTGAGCGACTTCACTTTCACTTTTCTCTTTCATGCATTGGAGAAGGAAATCACAACTCACTCCAGTATTTTTGCTTGGAGAATCCCAGGGATGGGGGAGCCTGGTGGGCTGCCGTCAATGGGGTCGCACAGAGTTGGACACGACGAAGCGACTTAGCAGCAGCAGCAGCAGCATGGACTTACTATTGCCATTTTAATTTAATTGTTTTCCAGCTGTTTTATAATTCCTTTGTTTCTTTCTTCCTCTTGGTCTTTTCCTTTGTGAATTGATGATTTTCTGTAGTAGTATGCTTAGATTCCTTTCTTTTTTTATCTTTTGGATATCTACTCAGAGAAGGCAATGACGACCCACTCCAGTACTCTTGCCTGGAAAATCCTGTGGACGGAGGAGCCTGGTAGGCTGCAGTCCATGGGGTCATTGAGTCAGACATGACTGAGCAACTTCACTTCCACTTTTCACTTTCATGCACTGGAGAAGGAAATGGCAACCCACTATGGCTTTTTGTTTGTGTTTACCTTGAGGCTTACATGAAACATATTTATAATGGTCTATTTTAAGCTGATGACAACTTAAGTTCAAATGCATACTAGAGCTCCACATTTTTACTACCCCAAACGTTTATGTTTTTGATGTCACAGTTCATGTCTTTTTACTATGTGTGTCTGTTAACAAACTATTGTAGTTACAGTTATTTTTATACTTTTAATGTTTAGCCATAAAACTAGAGCTATAAGTCATTTACTCACCACTGTTACTACACTGGAATATTTTGAATTCAACTATGTATTTAACTTTAACAGTGAGATTTATATTTTCATATGTTTTGCTGTTACTAATTACAGTCCTTTCACTTTAGCTTGAACAATTTCCTTTAACACGTCTTATAGGACTGGTCCAATGGTGATCAATTCCTTCACCTTTTGCTTGTCTGGGACACTCTTGCTCTTGCCTTCAGTTCTGGAGGACAGCTTTGCTGGGTAGAGTGTGCTTGAGCGGCGCTTCCCTCTTTGCACATTGTCTCCTCTGGGCCACAAAGCTTCTGCTGAGAAACCTGCTGATAGTCTGATGGGGGTTCCCTTTTGCATAAGAAGCTGTTTTTCTCTTATTGCTTTTAAAGATTCCCTCCTTGGCTTTAACTTCGCCAGTGGAATGGTAATATGTCTTGGTGTGAGGCTCTTNGGCCACAAAGCTTCTGCTGAGAAATCTGCTGATAGTCTGATGGGGGTTCCCTTTTGCATAAGAAGCTGTTTTTCTCTTATTGCTTTTAAAGATTCCCTCCTTGGCTTTAACTTCGCCAGTGGAATGGTAATATGTCTTGGTGTGAGGCTCTTTGTACTCATCGTATGTGTAACTTCCTGGGCTTCTTGGATCTGGATATCTGTTTCTTTCTCCAGGTCAGGGAAATTTTCAGCTGTCATTTCTTTTTTGTAAATTTAATTCTAACTGTAAAATGAAGACCAAATAATATTTCTGTGAATTTAAGTGCTTTTGTGAACATCATTTTGACAATTAAGAAATAAAAATCTTTACTAAACCAACCTGTAAAAAAAAATTGTTTATTTGTTTATTTATTTATTGGCTATTCAGGACTTGGGTGTTCATTGGAAGGACTGATGTTGAAGGTGAAACGCCAATGCTTTGGCCACCTGATGCGAAGAGCTGACTCATTGGAAAAGACCCTGATGCTGGGTAAGATTGAGGGCAGGAGAAGAAGGGGACGACAGAGGATGAGATGGTTGGATGGCACCACCGACTCAATGGACATGAGTTGGAGTGGACTCTCCAATGCTTTGGCCACCTGATGCAAAGAGCTGACTCATTGGAAAAGACCCTGATGCTGGGTAAGATTGAGGGCAGGAGAAGAAGGGGACGACAGAGGATGAGATGGTTGGATGGCATCACCGACTCAATGGACATGAGTTGGAGTGGACTCCGGGAGTTGGTAATGGACAGGGAGGCCTGGCGTGCTGCAGTTCATGGGGTTGCAAAGAGTCGGACACGACTGAGTGACTGAACTGAACTGAACAGGACCTCAATGGATTGGATGATATATTGTCATGGGGGAGGGAAATATGCTTTACTCAGTCTACTGAGTAAAATGCTAATCTTTTCCAGAAACATCTTCATGAGCACACTCAGAAATAATGTTTAACCAGATATTTGGCATCGTGTGGCCCAGTCAAGTTGACACATACAATTAACCATCATAGACATCTACTGAGACTCAGTATTATCTGCATCCAGGCAGTGGCAGAGGAAAGAGTGTGGAGCATGTTCATGGGAGGCTTCCTGTGGTCAGGGCTGAAAGTGGTCCATGTCACTCCTCATCTTCTATTGGAGAGATCTTATTTACGTTCACTCCTGACTACAGCAGTGGTCAGCAGTGTGAGCTAGCTGTGTGCCTATGGGAGGGAAGAGCAGATCAATGAGAGATATTTCCTATTGATTTATGAGATATTATATAGTATGGGTAGTGATTTCTCATTCTCCTTTGCAGCTTTGGGCTCATCTTGGCTCATCTGAATTGCAGCCATCTCCTCCACATGGTTTCTGTGTTAGGCTATTGTTCCTGCAGCCCCTGTTGTAGGGCTATCTCCTCAGTGAAGCCCCCAAAGAAGATCCCCTGACTTCCAGCCACCTTTCACCTCCGTCATGAGACTAGCAGGAACCCCTATATTTTCATACCACATGAAAGATCTATCAGTTCAGTTCAGTCGCTCA